>CABHPQ010148736.1:25000-43442 GCA_902168405.1 Peromyscus aztecus | reverse complement strand
GTGCTATTTATTGCCTTCTTGTGCTTTAGGCACGTGTTTTCACCCCAATGCTGACCACAACGCTTTAACTCTATTTTCATCAAATCTGCCTGTTTATCATTTATCTGTTTTGATTTTTTTAAAAAAGGAATTGATTGATGTGATTATTGATGCTAGAAAGTCTGAAATCTGCCTGGCATGCTTTGCTGGAGACTCATCAGGGAGAACCTGATGCTTCAGGCTGAGTTGGAAGATTACCTGCAGGTAGACTTCTTCTTTCTGGGGAGATGTCTTTTTTTTCATAATATTTATTTTATTTTTAATTACGTGAGGCTTTGTGCACATGAGTGCAGTACCCAAAGAGGTCAGAAGAGAACACTAGATCTCTGGGGTCACAGATGGTTGTGAGCCACCATGTGGGTGCTGGGAACCAAACCCAGGTCCTCTGGAAGAGCAGTCAGTGCTCTAAACCACTGAGCCATCTCTCCAGCCCCTTGGGATATTAGTTCTTTATTCTTCAAGACTTCAACTGATGGGGCAGAGGAGGTGGCTCAGTGTATAAAGCACTCACATTTGTACTGCACAAATGTGAAGAATGGAGATCAGCTCCCCAGAATCCAGGTAAATGACGAACAGGCGTGGCAGGAATCCTAGTGCTTGGAGGGTCGGGGTGGGCAGAGAGATGGGAGCCCAGAGCAAGATGGCTAGCTAGACCATCTGATTCAGTGACCTCTGGGTTCAAGTGAGAAATCCTGCCTCAATGTATAAGGTGGATTGTAATGAGGAAGACACCAATGAGGTCAACCTGGTCTCTACATGTATGTATGCACACATATGCACATATACATTTGAATATGAATCCACACATTGCATGCATACTACACACATACACACATGCAAAAAATCTTGAACTGATTAGGTGGTGTTTATTGCATTTTGGAGGATAATCGTCATCTTTCAAAGCCCACTGATGTAAGTGCTAATTGATTTAAAAATACTTTCTGTCTTAGGGTTTTTATTGCTGTGAAGAGACACCATGACCACGGCAACTCTTATAAGGAAAACATTTAATTGGGGGACTCACTTATAGTTTCAGAGGTTCAGTCCATTATCATCATGGCTGGTAGGGAGCATGACGGCATGCAGGCCGACATAGTACTGGAGGAATAGCTGAGATCCTACATCTTGTAGGCAATAGGAAGTCAACTGAGACACTGGGCAGTATCCTGAGCATAGGAAACCTCAAAGCCTGCCCCCACAGTAACACGCTTTCTCCAACAAGGTCATACCCGCTCCAACAAAGCCACACCTCCTAATAGTACCCCTCCCTGTGAGATTATTATGGGAGCTAATTACATTCAAATTGCTACATCTTCACAGTGATATTTTGACCTACTGTTTGGCCAAGTATCTAGGGGCCATGGCACAGCCAAATTGACACATAAGCTTAACCAAGGCATCGTTTCCTCTGTCCAGGTGAAGGAAACAAGTCTCTGAGAGATGGATTGAATAGAGCTTAAAGTATGTCCACACCTTATCCTAGGACTTGTATATATGACCTTATACAACAAAAGGGATTTTATAGCTGTGATTTACTGAAGGTCCTTGAGGTAGAGAGGTGACTCCAAATTACCCAGGCGGCCCCAGGGATGTAATCAAAAGTTCTTTTGATGAGGACTGAAGGAAAGTTAGAGTCAGGGGGAGAGCCTAGCAAGGTGCCCTTTGAAGATAGGGAGGGGGCCTCTGGCTGAGGAGCTCAGGTGCCCCATAGAAGCTAGAAAAGGCTGAGAAATATATTCTCTCTTGGGACCTGCAGCCTCACTCACACCTTGATTTCAGCCAAACTGACTTTGGACACTTTTACCTCTCGAACTTTAAGAGAATAAATTTGTGTGTTAAGCTGCCAAGTTCGTGGTAATTTGTTCTAGCAGCTGTAAGAAGCGGATAGGCTTGTCCAAGGCCACATAGTGAGTGAGTGCTAGAGATGGATGTGAAGGCAGCCCAGGCTGACTCGAGGGCCTCAAACATATCACATTCTTGTCATCATTCGTCCTGTTGATTGTTCCCAAACAATAGTTCTCGAGTCTCTCCCTCCTCTCACAGTCCTTGTCCACATCCCGACCACCCTGCCTCTAGGGAAGCATTAGTCATGCAGGAGCTAGGGACTGGGGGTAGGAGGCAGGAGGTAATGAAAACAAGAGGCTTTATTTATCGAGGTCCTTCTCTGTGGCAGGCACTTCATAATCCTTGCGTGCATTCTCCTGGCCTCCTTGTAAGGCGGGTTGTTTTACTATCCCTATTTCATAGTTAAGGAAATTGAGACCGAGAAAGTCAAGTTGCCCAAAGTCACACAACTGGTCAGGCAGCCTGATGCCAACTCTCTCGGCTGCTCTCTTATCCTCATCACAGCTCAGCGGCAGCATCAGGAGAGGAAGTTGTTGGTTCAGAGCAGAGAAAGCTGAAGACAGAGGCCCTGTGCTCTCACTTCCTGTCTGAGAAGCATGTGGACATGGGATGTTTACGTGGAGGGTCTGCGTAGTGCCTGGGCGGCTCATAGAGTCCTCTGCTTACCTTTCTTTCCTCCCTGCCTTCTTGGACTTCATTCCTTTCCTGTGAACCTTGGCTGCCTTTAGTTCCGTAAAGGTTAATCTTCATTGTCCAAGGGAAAGCTCACCTTGATGTGGGCATGTGCTGGAGCCCCAGACAATAACGAGAGAAAAGGAGGAGGCCAGCTGGACACCGGTTGCTCGTACATCTCTGCTTCCGGACTGTGGATGAGATGGGACCAGCTGACGTCCCTGCTGCCATGCTTTCTCCATCATAAGGGACTGCACACTCAAACCCCGAGCCAAAATGAATCCTTAAGTACTGTTGTTTTTCTTTTTGTGGTCAGGTGTTTTGTCATAGTGTGAAGAGAAGTGATTCTGGTATCTGTGCAATCTTGTCCCTCTCCACTTCCACTTTTCCCTTTCCATGGTCGTTGCTGCCCCTTCCTTTTCCTCTTCCACGCTGGCCACCCACAGAGGGTGGAGGTAACAGAGAAGGTGAGCAGGTGGGCAGCGCTCCCCACAGGGGACTGACCAGCCCCCCTCAGGCTATGGGGGATAGCATACAGGCCCCCAAAGGCACATTCAGGTGAGCTGGGCACTCAGGGGACCGAAGATCATTTTGGGGAGTGAACGCAGTTTGTGAACTACTGCGGGTGCGGAGCTGAGCGGATGACTTAACGAATCAGGTTATCAATGGCATTGGGCTAAAAATACCATGTTTATTTCTGAAATCGCTTGTTTTGGCAGTTATAAATACTCTACACAGTCAGCTTGGAGTGTGGTCTAGCAGCTCTCAGACATGTGAAGAATATTTCAGACGCGCACATTATTTTCTACACAATCCCACATACCATTTCCAGAAGATTCTTCGCTATCCTGACTAATGGAGGGAAGATGGAGTGCCGATATAAACCAGTGGATAATCATCTCAGTGAAGGGTTACAGCCGGGGCTCTCAAGCCGAGAAGCTGGTTTGGGAGTACTTCTAGAAAAAACAAAAAACAAAAAACAAAACCAAACCAAACCAAACCAAACCAAACCAAACAAAACAAAAAAACCATGTGCAAAGGAGTTTTCTTTGCTGCCAGAGACATCATTGCCCTCGGGAAGCAGAGAGCTCCAGTGAGCTGCTGTAACTCCTGTGTTCCCACCCTTCCTTCCTTTCTCTCCCCGCCTCCACCCTGCTTTCTTCCTGTGTTCCTTTCTCTCTCCCCCTGCCCGCTTCTGTCTCTCTCTCCTTTACCTCTTTCCTCTTTTATCAGTCTGCCCTTCAGACATGAATCGAGCATTAACTGTGTGCCAGCGACTCCGCTGGCTTCTGTGAGCAAAGACAAACAAAACCAGCGGCGTCTGCAGCCAGCCGTTACCCTCTCGGCCCTACATGGAGTTTCCGATTCATTATGGGGATTAACAAGCGCAGAAATAAGTAATTACAAAATGTGATTCATGCTCTAAGGAATAAATAACCAGAGGGATGGAGAGGGGCTGGCTGGGGCGTCTTAGAGCAGACAGGAAGGCTTCTTGAGAGGGTGGCATTTTAGCTGAGAATGGAAGGGTGAGAGAAGAGCTCAGCTGAGGATGGATTGAGGGTTCCCACTGGAGGACCAGCCTTGTGTGCACACTTGGGAAGGGCTGGGGAGGAGACTGGTGGTCTGATTGGTTTGAGGAAATGGCTTGATCCGTTCGTGGTGTATGTGCATGCCTGTGGAGGACAGAGGTGGTATTAGGTATCTACCGCTCTCCATCTTTTTTTTTTTTTTTTTTTTTTTTTTCTGTGACAGGGTCACTCACTGAACCTGGAGCTCACCAATTGGCTATGCTCTCCGGCCAATGAGTTTCCAGTGATCTCCTATCTCTACCTTCTAGTGCTGGAGTTGCAGGTGCAGGATTTTACCTGGGTTCGTTGGGTCTGAACTCGCGTCCCCATGCTTCCGTGCTTTACCCACGACCCCAGTCCCACTGGCACATTTTTGTTTATGGAGTGGCAGGTGTGAGCTGGCTGGGGCTGTTTGTTGCATTCCTAAGAGCCATCACTGATTCCTTCCCTCACCCTTCCTTCCTTTCTTCTCATTTTGTTGGGACACTCTTTCCCTTGGTGAAAACACCACTCACCCCAGCCCCATCTACCCCACCATGTGGACTCCTGTATCTTCCTCCATTGTCTTATCTCTGAACTCCCATAGCTGCTGTACCCCATTGATATGCCAGTGGGAAAGCAGATTCTGATTACTCCCCTGCACCTCACCATATCACCTCCATGCTCATCACCAGCAGCCTCATAGCTTCATTGGCAGTGCCATGTTGGTTCTGCATTGCTGCTGTGATGTTCCAGCACCAGGCCTATCATTGGCCAACAGCCTTGACCATCAACTCTGGGCTCTCCTGTACTGTGCCTTCTCATCTCATTCTCTTCCTCTCCTTTCTTGAGGAAACCGTGCATACCTGTTCTTGTCTTTCCTCTTCCTACCTATTGGCACCACTGCATTCCTGCCCTACTCAGGCCCGGGGAGGCCCTGGGTTCTCCGTGGCAGGCCATGACTGGGGGACGGTGGACTTTGGAGTCAGCTCTGGATCTGAGATCCACTCCATCCCTGGTTACCTTAACCTCTGGTCTGCAATGGCTGGTCCATGATTATGGAGGGTTATGGAAAAAAATGAACACAGACGTGCTTGACATTTAGGAGGTACTTAGCAAGGAGGCGATTTTTCCATCCCTGGGGATGTTGGTGACCCATAAACAAGAACTGAGCCAGAACACTGAGACCTGTGCCCAGGCTCAGTTGGCACCTGCCCTCAGCACCTACACTGCTGTGGAATCTGGAGACACGAGGCCACCCCACCCTAAAAAGATTTGAAAACTTTTGGTTAATGATGCTTAGTATTTTTTAAATGACACAAGCAGTCATGACTATCTTCTTGTAAAACCACGAAGAGCAAACAAAGGGAAATTTCCCTTCAGCAATTACCACTTTCCCCTTTCCAATTCCAGTTTCTCCTTCAGTGGTAACTGCTTTAGTTCAGACTTGAGCATAGCCTTCTGAACTTAGAAACATGTAATTGTGTACTGGCACTTGTTTTGAAAGACCCCCCCCCTCCTGTCATAGTCTAAACATACTGCAACTTGTGATTTTGTGTAACATGTTCCTTCCTTGACAGTACATGTGGAACTATCTAGTTCTGTTTAGGAGCTGATTATTTTGAACACATTTTTTTTTCCTTTTCTCGGCCAGCCTGGATCTCACTGTAGCCCAGGCTGACCTTGAACTTACTATGTTGTAGCCTAGGACGTCTTTGATCCTCCTGTTTCAACCTTCTGAGTCCTGGGATTACAGGCATGCACCACCACACTCGGCTCTCATTTTTAATCTTTTAATTATGGAAAAGTTGAAAACACATGCAACAGCAGACAAGGATAATATAATGAACCCTTTGTATTAACTGCTCACCTCCAATAACCATTATCTCCTCCAATCTGGAACATCTGACACTACTTACATCATCCCCCTGTACTACTTTTAAAGTAGACCTCAGGCACATCATTACACCCATCAACATTTCATTCTGTAAATCTGAAGGTTAATGGCTATTAAAAACATGAACACAATACCATTGTCACACTTAAAAATAAACAATCCCTTAATGTCAGTCTTTGTTTAGTTTAAAAATTATTTAATAGGTTCTTGTTAAGGACTTCACATTGCAATTGGTTAATGCCCCCAGTCTTTTCAGTTAACCCCCTCCCTCCCTCTCTCCTTTCTTCCTACCCTCTCTCAGTCCTTCCTTCCCTCCCTCCCTCCTTCCCCTGCAATTTATTTGGAGAGAAGAGTGTTCTCTCAGCATAGGATTTCCCGGTTGTGGGAATGCCCCTCAGGATTTATTTTTGCCATTGTCTTGTTGATAGGCTTTTAGGTCGTTTTCTAATTCTTACTGTCACCATATGCTGGAGAGACTGTGTCAGGAACATCTTTCTGCACACAGGCCAGCATTTTCCTCAGGCAGCTACTAGGAAGTGGATGCGCAAAGTTAGAAGCTGTCCCGATTGTTTTCGGTTGAACTGTATAGAATGGTTATATACCAAAGATGGTTCAACTCAATGCATTTTGAACTGGGGGTTTTCAGTTGCATGACTCTATCCACTTCCCAACAGTTTCTAAAGGTACCCATTTCCCTACCTCTGTTTCCACAGTTCGCAGGAGCAGTATTTCAAATGTTCTGCAAAGCTAAGCTTTCCTGTGCCTGTCACGGAGTCTCAAGAGCTCTGTAGCATTTACGGCTTGAGGGCACTGTGTTCTGTGTTGCTCTTTCTCCTCTCAAAAGCTGGTGCTGTGACACCACAAATCCCTCTGGGGTGTCAGAGAGAAGTTGAGGTGGGCATCCAGCTTCTCCAGCATCCCAAGTGCCTCCTCCTCCTGTCCACTCCTGCGTCACTGCCCAGGGAAGGCAAAGGTCCACGACACGGCTGAACTACTTGGGATCAACTGGGGGGGAAAAAAAAGCAGAGGCAGAGCCCACAGTGACCAGCACACAGATCATGGTGGTTCTGTGTATTAGCAATGGTACTCAGAAATGCTGGGACAGTCTGCTTGGCTTGAATCCTTACGTGGTGGTCTTGAGACTAAGACTTAAATACAACCCTGAGGCCCTATCCAGAAATAGACACCTGTCACCTTGAATTTCAGCAAAGGTCATGGGTGTGTTACCCCATACCTGGGAGTTTAAACAGTGCTCAGCTCAGCTTCCTGACCTACTCTAAGAACCTACCTAGGAAGGGAGGCAAAGCTACGGAGTGAGTCAGCCTGAGCGTCCATCAGTGGGTGGATGGGTAAAGAGAACATGACGTATGTACACAGTGGAAAACTGCTCTACCTTTCAAAATGAAAGAACCGTCGTCTGCATCAACATGGGCCATGAGTGAAAGAAACCAGAGCCATAAAGACAAACACCACACGTTCTCACTTGTGTGCGGAATCTAAAACAGTTGAACCCAGCGGAGCAGGGAATAGAGGGTGGGGTGCACAGAGCTCGTGGTCAGAGGCTAGGAAGACGCAGCCGGACAGGAGGGAGAGGTTTTATTTTGAGAAGGCTTGCACAGTTTGATAGATCACTGTGCATTTCAGAAGTGCTAGGTGAGTAAATTTCAAATGTTCTCACCTCAAACCGGGATAAGTATTTGAAGTGGTGGATATGTTAATTATCTCATTTTAATTATCCCATATTGTATTCAAGTACTGTGACATCATATATATATATGTATATATATATATAAAACTGTAATTTGTCATTTTATAATGAAAATAAAAATTGTATACCAAAAAGGAGATAGAGACACTTGGGGAGCTGAGGCAGGGGGACTGTAAGTTGAAGGTTGATTTGGATGACATAGCATTAAGATCCTATCTCAAAAGCACACACACATACACACACATACACACACACACACACACACACACACACACACACAGAATGGGGGTCTGGGCAGGGTAAAGACTTTGGCAGCTGGACTCATGCTTGTGAGGATAGAACACCATGTGGAGAGGTGGAAGACGTGCTGGGCGAGAGACCAGAAGCCTGACAGACACCTGGTTTGCTTCACTCAAACAACACAACAAGGGCCGATTGCGTGATTCCATGCTACAGTTGTCCCATCTGGACAATGGGAACATGTGTCCTGTCATGTCCTTTCCCCACCTCGCAGTGTTGTCAAAGTGGGGACCTGTCCCCAAAGGCGTTTTGAAAGCTCTTGTGTGCTGTGCACAAGTGAGGCTTAGCATTCAAACCCACAGACTCTGCAGGCTCGAGCAATGCCCCCTTCCTGGTAATTATTCAGTAATTATTCACATAAGAAGGATTTCATTGTTATGCTTCATGTATTTGTCTCAGTTGATGGCCTTTTAATAGTGGCATTGAGTTTGTGTACAGAAAGGTTATTCATTTTAAGATTTCTGGGCCTTAATTGTTATTTGTTTTGCTTGGTTTCAGCGTGCTATAAATTAGCGATATCGACAGAACATATTTGTCTTGGCACTGTGGCACATTGTCTGTGGTGAGCACTGTTTGGCCTGGCACTGGCCTGGATTTCCCCATCTGTTTCTGATGTTTACATTGTTAAAGATCCGACAGACACACAGGACATGGCCACATGCAGAGAGGGAACTTTTTTCCACTCCAGTGCATCAAACAAGGTCTGAGCCTGTAATAAGCACAGCCCTAAATTACACTTGAGCTAGCTAGTGGCCAGGCCCAGCCCCAGCCGTGAGATTGATTGCTCAGCCCTGGGGATATTCACTCCCAGGACTGCTTCTGGCTGTTCTGGCAGCTCACTCTCCACAAACTCCTTTTTGCCTTGTGTTTGCAAAGGAGGAACCACACGGACAGCATGCCAAGAGGCTTTCCCGACAGCTGAGGACAGGGACAAGATGTGACATGCGTCCCCAAGGAGTACTGGGGCCATGTCCTTGGGGCCAGGGACCTGTGAGGGAGAGTGTTCTCAGTTAGCTCTGCTTCTGCCCCAGCTTTCTGTAGTGACTTGGGAAAAGATGTATCTGTAGGCGGCTTGGTCCTAACTCCTAAGCGACTCTGCCATGTAGTCACCCAAGTCTGCTAAAGTGAGTGTCCACATCACCTTGTGAGAAGGAGATGGGAGTTTACATCGTAGTGCCTGAGGCCATAGGGGCAGGAGGAAGGAGGCAGGCTGACATCGGCCTGAGAGGGCATTTGGAGCCTTGGCAAGTTCAGGCCAGTAAGAGTGTCTCAAAAGCAAGGTGTGCATGGTGCCTGAGCTGTAATCCGGTTTCCACTTGCACATGCGCACAAGCACTCTCCCCGCATGCACCCTCCCCAACACACCCCTTTCCCCACACATGTGATCCCCAGTGCGCCTCTCCACCCCCCGCATGCATTTCCCACTCTGCATGGTGCCATGTTTGGAGTGCTAGCTTCCTGTCTGGGCAACACGATGGCCAATTCTGTGGAAAGATTGAATGGTGCAGGTTTGTTCAAGTATCTGCTTGCTTTGCCCACAGAAAAATGTTTCAACCCTATTCCAGGCCAGAGTACTTTCTCTTAAACGACCCGTTCCCTCCAACCAATCCTCCATGTTACAAGTTAGGATGAACTTCCTAAGAACATTGGCGGAAGGCCGATATACATGAGATATTCACTGGGGTTTTGTTCTTGCTGGGTTTTTCTCTCAAACCCTGACCCCATGCGCATCTTTGAAGGTTGCAGGCAGATTCTGCTCAGTCCCAAGGGGGAGGGGGGCTGATGTTTCCTGGAAAGAAGGTGAGAGTTGGCTGAAACCAGGCAAGCTGAAGGAGCAAGGAGGGGCAGGGAGGGGGGAAGGGAATGGGTTCCAGCTTGCTCACAGTCCTTTAGGAGACAGTTACCTTCAACTGCCCCCGTAAAACTCAGCTTAGACATGGCTGCAGGAACTCCTCCTGAATCCCCTTTCCTGGAGGTTATCAGTCCTTCCGTGACTACCTGTCACAGTTGTCCACTGGGGACCAGCTTCCTGGTAACATGCTTCCTCTTCCAGGGTTACTGTCTTACCGCTCTTTGGTCCATAGTCTCTGGAGGCATGCTGGGCATACAGGCCATTGGCTTTGTTTGTCGAGTAACTGCTGCCCCCTGTGGGCATCTTTTCTTTGGGGTGGCCGTCTCTGGACTGGCCCTGGTGCTGGGCTGCTCTGTGTTTGGCTGAGATTCCTTCCCTCACCTGCCCACTGAGGAAGCGATGCTGACGATCTTCATTGGCAATGTGAGCACCCCAGGAAAGGAGAATGCAGGACTTGGACTGACTAAAGATGGCTGCCCCTCTGTGCCATCCTCCCCACCCTTCCCGGTAGCTATGGCTATTATTAGTCAGGGTGGTACGGTCAGGAAAAAGTACACGCAAACCTTGACTTCCAGAACCTTCTCTTTTAAGCTAGGTACCCTCTAGAAATGTCGACCTGAGCATGTACCGCCACCATCCATCCAGTTTGGTGAGATATAAGCCTAGGACCATTCATTGACACCTTGTGTGTCCTTATGACAGTCCCCTTCTGATTCAGACCTGGCCCAGAAAGGTTTTGAACATTTAGCTCTTAAGTTCAATGCAATGGCTGGCTCCAGCTGATGCCCCAGGCTGCCAGCATGGTCAGTTCTGCTTGCTGTAGAACAAAGTCTTCATCAGATCAGCGGCACCTGCTTCAGAGACCATCGGAGGCAGGTTTGGGGACTTCTGACACCCCCTCATAGAAGGAGAGGGTGGAGTCACTGAACCCTCACCTACTCTTCCAGGCACTCCTTCTGGTCATGTGCATGCCATTCTACCCTGATTGCCCATGGGGGGGAGCAGGGGATGGGGTGGGGGTGGGGAGGGGGTGGGGAGGGGCCGAGAGGGGCTGGGGTACACAGGCTGGGGAAGGTTAGCTGAGCGGGAGTGCCATCTATGCAGCTGTGGAGAAGCCGTCATCTGTACTGAGTGAGAACTGTCTGGCTCGGCTGCCTTGGCATCACCATGAATCTGCCAGGATTCCTTCACCCATGCTCTGTGAGTAAGCGCAACGGACTCACTGGTTTCCCAAGGTGAACTTCATCTGAGTGGTACTATGGTTTGCGGTTGGGAACTTAGGAGGGGTAGACATTGTTTACGTCTTCCCAGGGAGGGAATTCTCTCACAACATGCCTTCTCTCCTTGGCCAGTGCCCCACTCATTCTTTCTTTTCTCTCCCGTGAGGACTCCATATTGAAGCTACAGTTAACTTGAAATTCAAGTCTGTGTGATTCCCCTGCCCCCCCTTAAAACCTTTTGATGGTTTCCTGTTCTTAGGAATAAGATAAATGTCCATGTGGGACCTATAACTGCCCCCCCTACCTCTTCAACCTCTTTTTTTAAAAAAATGATTTATTTATTTTTATTTTATGTACATTGGTGTTCTACCTGCATGTATGTCTGTGTGAGGGTGTCAGATTTCCTGGAACTGGAATTATAGACAGTTGTGAACTGTCATGTGGGTGCTGGGAATTGAACCCAAGTCCTTTGGAAGAGCAGCTGGTGCTCTTAACCATTGAGCCATCTCTCTAGCCCCAAATACACACACACACACACACACACACACACACACATACATATTTGGTTTTGTAGACCAGGCTGGCCTCGGACTACTCACAGAGATCCTCCTGCCTCTGCCTCCCGAGTGCTGGGACTAAAGGCGTGTGCCACCACCGCCCGGCTCTTCAGCCTCTTCTTACACTGGATCTCTCCTTCACTGTGCTTTGCCAGTCACTCTGGCTGTCTGATCCTTCCTTTCACTACACACTGCTGTCACAGGGCCTGTGCCCATGATTACCTGGACAGTTGCAATTTTACAGTGGTGAGGCAACTTAATTAACATCTGTTGCTTTAATAATGCTAGACTGAGGAAGTTGTGAATTTCTGCTTACCATTGTGCCCATGTCCCTTGCTTGGCTCTCAAATATTTGTTGAGTAGATTAATAAAGGCATGGAGGGCAGGTATAGATGCAGCTTGGCCACCATGCAAATGTTTATTTCAATGGACTATATCTACTTTTTGATACTCCCTGGGAATTACCACCATTTAGTAAGTCCTTTCACTTGGGCAACTCTGTCCTCTACATTTTCTTAATTGAAATGTTAACTGTCTAAAGGGAATCCAGATTTGCTCCATTGTAAAAGGATTCATATGTCCTTAAGAATTAGTTCTGATAGCATGATGAATGGCCCTTGACTCTGTTAACAAATGATCATCAATTTTAATTCCTATGTCTGACATCTGTTCCCGATCTTTGTCCTTTCAAGAGTAATTAAAATAATTGTAAATAGGCAGCCCGTGGCTGGGAGTCACAGGTGACTTGCTATGCTGAAGCCATTCCGCAGCCAGTGGCTGTCATTCTTGGGGGCAGGATTCAGTTTGGCCAGGTACTCCATCAGCGTTGTGGGGAGGGAGTCCCGTGTGAGGAGCAGAAGTAGTGTTGGTCTATACGGCGAGTGCTCTTCCAAGAGATGATGGCTTATGTACGGACTTGGCTCTGTGCATGTGAACCGTTTTTCCAAAGGGTAGTTCTACTGAGTTGGGGGCCATGTTTGTATAAGACATCCCCTCCAAAGATGGTGGGATTTCCGGGAGCTAGAGCCTTCCTTTCCACTCGTACTTCTAAGAGTCTAAGCAATTCCTGTAAGAAGCAAAATGTTCTCATAATTGGTAAAAAGCCGAAGATTTATACGATCTGAAGAAAAACCAGCGGCGGCTGCTCACCATTGGAAGGGCTATACACGAACATGTCTTTGGAAGAGAAGATCTTCGGTTTCCTACTCCGGTGTAGATGACTGGTAGAGTTCATTTTCCAGGGGGAAGCTTTAGCACGGTGGAGGAACTGGATGCCCAGAGTAAGGAAAAGGACATAGGAGGGGTGGTGTCACCATACTCTGCTGCCTGAGCACTGCCCGGATGCTTAGATTTCACAGGGCCTGTCCCAGTAACAAGAGGACCACCAGTCAGCGTCTGGATGGCCGACAGAAGTAGTGCCAGGGATGTCTCTGGACTCAGTTCTAGGCTGAGTCATGGCAAGCCCATGCAGGGCGGCTGTGACAACGTCTACAGGAATCCCCTGGTCTGAGATCACAGCAAAAAGCCACCCCCTCTTTCCACCTCTGGGACCTCTTTGCAAGGGCTGGGGGAGGGGCAGGCCGTATGGTGGATGAAATAACACTTTTACCACTCGGAGGGGAAACTAATGCAAGTGAAGTGTTTTCCATATACCTGCGTCTGAATTGTTACAGGGACGTTTCACTGTAATAGGACCCGTGATCTCAGAAACCAGGTTTTTGTCCTGAGGCTAGTGTGCTTTTACAGCCACATCAAATCAGCGGAACATATGAACCGGTGACGACTCTGGTTCTCAGATCTGTCGTGTTTGTGAAGCCAATTTCTGCTCTTGGCACCGGTTCGGCTGTGAGGTTGTATCGGGAGAAAACAAAGGGCACTGTCCATTCTCCCTCAGCCATTCTTTTCTTCCTTCCTTCCTTCCCTCCCCTCTCAGCCTTCCTCTGACTCTTTCCACCTACAAAGGAAGGGTTTGAGAGGCCTAGAGACATGGCTTGGCGGTTAAGAGCGCTTGCTGCTCTGGCAGAAGACCTGAGCTTGGTTCCCATCACCCATACCAGGCAGCTCCAGCTTTAGGGGCATCTGATGCCCACTTCTGGTCTCCCAGGGCACAATTGTGTGTATACATGCAGAAATACACATAAATAAAGATAAATATTTTTTTAAAAACACAAAGAATTTTAGAGTTTTCGGGGATCTGTTTTTGTCTTTGAGCACAGGAGAGTGAGAATTGTGATAACAGTCCTGGGAACAGGGGCCGTGGAACCTCTACCTCCCTTCCCTCTGCCATTCATTTTCTCCATGCTTAAGAAGGGTGATATGGTGGTAGAGGTGGGTACAGTGGTTCCCTGATCAAGAGGGTGTTATGATGAGATGCCTAAGTTTGCTGGGGATGGTGCAATTTGACTGCTAAGAAGTCAAAAGCATCTTTCTTTCTCTTTTTGAGATAAGGTCTCACTATGTAGCCCAGGCTCACCTGCAACTTGCTATGTAGACCAGGTTGGCCTGCAACTTGCTGTGTAGACCAGGGAGAGGCCTACACAGTGCTGGGATTAAAGATGTGCACCACCCTGCCAGGCTTCTTCTGTAGCCTTCCTTAATTCTTTTTCCTTCCTTCCTTCCTTCCTTCCTTCCTTCCTTCCTTCCTTCCTTCCTTCCTTCCTTCCTTCCATTCTTTCTTTCCTTTCTTTCTTTTGATAGTGTCTATGTAGCTCAGGCTGGCCTGGAACTCACTCGCCTCCTGCCTCAGCCTCTTGAGTGCTAGCATTGTAGGTGTGTGCCACCACACTCAGCTATAACTTCACTCTACTGAATGCAGAAAATGTCTAACTGTCCTGGATATAAACAGGCTGTTCCTCAGCTAGCAATTCACTTGTTAGCATTCTTCCAAGATGTGGCTTCCTCCATCAATGACCTTGCAAATCTTTAATCCAAACATTTAGAGCGTTAGCCTTGGGCATCTCTAGACATGTTGTGCTGTGTTTGATGGAAAGAGGTAATTATTTCTGGCCTTTGGATCAATCTAACTTGAATTTGAATTCCTTCAGTGCCAACACCTTTTAGTAGACAAGGCACATCTTTTATAGTAGTTGGGAGGAAATAAAATCTATGTGGGAAGCTGGATGGCCAGGTGGGTAAATAACTCTTTTTTCTTTACAAAAATGTATTAGAGTATATTTAGCTGTGTGTTCTAGAAAAAGACAAATAATTTCTCTAAGGAAGGTCAGGTGGGAGGGAAATGGCACCCTGGAGTCATCCACTGTTGCTATTCTTCCAAATATTTTCTTGTGCAGTATCTGCACATAAAAAAGACACTCATATTATTCTTGCTATATTCTCATTAGCTGTCTGTTTCCACTTTGTAATAGTCTATGGTGATGTCTATGAGAATATACAAAAATCTACATACTATTTTCTTACAGGGCCACATAGACTCTAATTGACGGATGCATATTAACTGATCTGAGTTGCTGGTACATACTCAAGTTGTTTTTAGATTTCACTGTTATAAATGACTCTGGAACAAACATGGTTTTATACTTTATTTTTATTTCTTTTTTTTCGAGACAGGGTTTCTCTGTGTAGCTTTGCGCCTTTCCTGGAACTCACTTTGGAGACCAGGCTGGCCTCGAACTCACAGAGATCCGCCTGCCTCTGCCTCCCGAGTGCTGGGATTAAAGGCATGAGCCACCACCACCCGGGTTTTATACTTTTTAAAACTCTGCCCAGTTATGCTTTATAGAGTGAATCTTAGTACTTCTGGATCAAAAGTATCCACCTGGTATATGTGGATATACTCCTGTTACAAAAACTCCAACAAAATGTCCTTCTAAACTCAGTCCACCTCATCGTTATAGTCGAGGTGGCACTTACAAGGTTTTGTGATATTGTGGCTTCACTGGAGCTGAGTGAGACACAGAAGGGTGACAGCCCATTCAACAGCAGCAAATGTTGAGTGTTGGGAATCTGCTGCCTAGTGCTTATGTCAATTTGATACAAGTTACGTTCATCTGGGAAGAAGGAACCTTAATTGAGAAAATGCCCCCATTGGATTGTCCTGTGGGCATGTCTGTGGGGCATTTTCTTGATTGATGATTGATGTGGGAGGGCGCAGCTCACTGTGGGTGGTGCCACCCCGGGTGTGGCCTAGGGTATATAAGAAAGTGGGAGCCGGGCGGTGGTGGCGCACGCCTTTAATCCCAGCACTCGGGAGGCAGAGGCAAGCAGATCTCTGTGAGTTCGAGACCAGCCTGGTCTCCCAAGCGAGTTCCAGGAAAGGCGCAAAGCTACACAGAGAAACCCTGTCTCGAAAAACCAAAAAAAAAAGAAAGTGGGCTGAGCGGCCAGTCAGCAGCATCCCTCCATGGCCTCTGCATTAGTTCCGGCCTTTAGGCTACTGCTTTGAGTTCCTATCTGGGATCTTCCCTGATGATGGACTACCCAAACATTGAAATGAGATGAATCCTTTCTTCTCCACATTGATTTTGGTCATGGTTAGTGACAGAAACCCTAACTAAGACAGCATTGTTCTCAGATTCTTCTGTGTTGTTAGTCCTTCCTATTACTGATCTACATTCTTGTCAGTCTTTTTCACCTCCTTTCTTTCTTTTTTTTTAAAAAAGATTTTATTTATTATGTATACAGTGTTTTACTTGCATGTTTGCCTGAATGCCAGAAGAGGGCATCAGATCTCATTACAGATGGTTGTGAGCCACCATGTGGGTGCTGGGAATCGAACTCAGGACCTCTGGAAGAGCAGCCAGTGCTCTTAACCTCTGAGCTGTCTCTCTAGCCCCTCACCTACTTTCTTATACATAGAATGCTTCTGCTTCAATTTGGAATCTCCTTGCTCGCTTGATATTCATTCATTCATTCATTCATTCATTCATTCCTCACTAAGTCCTACCAGTTGATGCCCTCTTCTCAGCTTAGGTGTTTAAAGGGGAATTAAAAAGACTTATTCCCCTGAGAGCTAGAGATTGTCTGTCTGTCTGTCTGCCTGTCTGCCTGTGTATGTATGTATTATGTATGTATGTATGTATGTATCCATCCATCCATCCATCCAGTCATCTATCATCTATCTATCTATCTATCTATCTATCTATCTATCTATCTATCTATCTATTATCTATCTATCCATTGAATCCATCCATCCATCCATCCATCCATCCATCCATCCATCCATCCATCCATCCATCCATCCATCCATCAAATCTATCTATCTATCTATCTATCTATCTATCTATCTATCTATCTATCTATCTATCTATCTATCTGTCTGTCTAGCTATCTGTCTATCTATCTATCTATCTATCTATCTATCATCATCATCATCATCATCATCATCATCATCTATCTATCCATTCATTGAATCCATCCATCCATCCATCCACCCATCCATCCATCCATCCATCTATCTACCTACCTATCCACCTATTGAGGTAGAGAGGTAGAGAGGTCTAGGGAGACTGGTAATGAGCGTCTGAGATCTATTTCTGTGTCCCAAATTTCCACTACATTGTTTTGTATGTCGTCCCTTTGTAGTTTACGTTCATGCTGGGCAAGGCAAGACTCTTAAAACTACTTGTTAAGATTTACTGGATTTTATGTGTACGAGTGCTTTGTCTGCATGTGGGTATGGCACCACATGCATGCCTGGTGTCCTCAGAGGTCAGAAGAGGGCAGAGTTACATTAATGGTTGTGGTCTGCCATGTGGGTGTTGGGAACCAAACCCTGGACCTCTGAAAGAGCAACACGTTCTCTTAACTGCTGAGCCATCTTTGTCCTCCCTTAAAACTATTCTTAAGGTGATCAGTTGCACAGAGATAGAGGGCAAACGTGTCCAGAGAAATGGGAGAGATTAGAGAGCTTGCTAGAGGGGCCAGGAAACTCCCTTCGGATTTTGAAGATATTGGTACCCAGGGAGTTTCCCTGCATCCTCAGAGGGAGTGATGCTAATTTAATGTACAGGAAGCACAGGACGCCTGAAGGTTCAATACAGATTTGTTCTTTTCTGTGTCTATACAGAATTGGGCAGCTCATGGCTGTGTTCCTGAGATTAACGTGGTAGACTCCTGCAGTGGAGAATGACTTCAGCCAGCATAATAATCAGACCAAATCAAACATCCTCAGTGTAGTTCATTGACATGAAATTGACTATGATGAGAGAGAGAGGGAAAAAAACACACCCCAACAACAAAACCCATATCAATTTACTCAGGCCGTGGCTAACCTGACTCCCTTGAATGTAACTCATATATGAAATGCTTGCATTTCTTAAGTAGATTTCTTTTATTGTGCTTCCTAACAAGTTCTGTTTCCTTTGAAAATTTGAATAAATATCGGCTTTTTATTGCTGTGGGTGATGAATAACTCAGGACACAGATTGCTCTCATTCCAAGTCTTAACCTGCTATTGTACTTCCTAGCCTAAGGAGAAATTGATTTCAGAAAGACGGTGGTTGTGGCTCTGTTGAGCGGCTTTCATCTCCCAATGATAGTGTAGTAGTCAATGAGGACATTAGAATAAGCATCATGGGTATCAATAGTGTTTTTAATAGCTATTAGAGTTATCGAACTTTCCATTTTATAATGTCCTTTGTGGTTATGCAGGAGTGAGCAGAAAAAGAGGTGGCTCTGGTAACGTGCATTATTTTATTTTAATGCATTAAGAAGCCTATTGAACCAAGTATGGTGGCACATATCTGTAATCCTAGCAGGTAGGAGCCCGAGGCAGGGGATCATGAGTTCCAGGCCAGTCCATACAGTTGAGACTCCATCTTGGGGGAAAAAAGGAAGAAAGGTATAT
>CABHPQ010148736.1:0-22500 GCA_902168405.1 Peromyscus aztecus | reverse complement strand
CCCAGGGACCTATGTCTCTGTCTCTACCTCCCTAGTTCTGAAATTATAAGACGGCTTCACCATGCCTGGGTTTTTATGTGCATTCAAAGGATTAAATTCAGGTCTGCATGCATTTATAGCAAGTAGTATATGAACTGAGCCATCTCCCCAGTATCTCCATGTTTATTTACTGTGCGTTGGTACATGCATGTACGTGTATGTGCGTGCGTGCATGCGTGCGTGCGTGTGTGTGTGTGTGTGTGTGTGTGTGTGTGTGTGTTCATAAAGCACTGGGTTCACTGCATGCAGCGAGAATATCTGGGGAAAACTGACATCAACATTAAAAATCTAACTAAGAAGGGCAGGAAAGATGGTTCAGTGGCTAGAGCACTGGCTGCTCTTCTAGAGGACTTGGGTTCAATTCCCAGCATCCACATGGCAACACACATCTGCCTATAGCTCCAGTTCAAAAGGATCTGACACCTTCACACAGACATACATGCAGGCAAAACACAAATGCACATAAAATAAAAATAAATAAATCTTTAAAATTTAGCTGGGTGGTTGTGGTGCACGAATTTAATCCCAGCACTCAGCAGGCAGAGGCAGGAGGCTCTCTGTGAGTTCGAGGCCAGCCTGGTCTACAGAGTGAGTTCTAGGACAGTCAGAGCTACACAGAGAGACCTTGTCTTGGAAAACCAAAGAATTAAAATTTAACAGGCTGAGGACTCAGGCTAGTCAGTAAAGCATTTGATGTGCAAGTGTTAAGACCTGAGTTTGACCCCCAGCCTGTGTATAAAATCCAGCACGGTGGTGTGAGCGTGAGCGTGTAATCTCAGAACTCAGGTGTAAGCAGAGGGGTGGGGTGGAGACAAGAGGGTTAATCCTTAGGATTAGTTGGCCAGCCAGTCTCACAGAATGGTGGCGAGTTCAGCTTCAGTGGGAGACTCCGTCTTAAAAAATAAAGGGGCAGAGTGATTGATGAAGATACCCTTCACACACATGTTCACATCTGTGCATGGATATCCATGCACATGTACACATGCATACCCATACATAGGCACAAACCTGACTCTGCAAGGTGACATGTGATAAGGGGATAAGTTTATAGGTTCTGGGTCATATTATTATAAAGGGAAGAAAGAAATTCCTGGGTCAAGTGCATCTGGGAATCAATTGGAATAAGATGGCTCTGTCCTTCCCGTATTTTTCCCTTCTTCCTTCTTTTTTTTTCTTCTGTGTTTGAAACTCAAGGGCAATTGTATTAAAGTTTGAGAGATAAAGGAGAGGCAAGCTGAAAGTCCTCACAGACTGCCAGGAGGAAGGGGATGAAGAAAGAGTCAGGCCTTTTAAGTTAGGTGTGGCAGTCCGAGAAAGCGAAGACGCCCCGAGAGCCAGGGAAAGGATGCTTAGGATTTTGGCCAGTATCCAAAGAGAGATAAAGAGAAGGAAAAGAGAAAACGTGCTTAATGTCCAGCTGTGGGTCTAAGTTCAGAGGGCACCCCATCCCAGGCTCTTGTGTCCCAGGACAAAAGACTGCACCAGAGACACATGGCTGGAAATAGAAACAGACAGCGTATTAAGAAAGAAAAATGGGGGGGGGGGGTGAAGTGACGGCTCAGGAGTTAAGAACACAGACTGCTCTTCCAGAGTTTGGTTCCCAGAACCTATGACGGGAGATTCACAACCACCTGTAACTCCAGTTCCAGAGGACCTAAAGGCCCAGGGGAACTCCACACATGTGCACACACACAAATACACAATTAAAAAAAGTAAATATTAAAGAATAAAAAGGAAATACACCTTTTTTTTTTCCTTTGGTTTTTTTTTGAGACAGGGTCTCTGTGTAGCCTGTTCTGTAGACCAGGCTGGCCTTGAACTCACAGAGATCCGCCTCCCTCTGTCTCCCGAGTGCTGGGATTAAAGGCGTGTGCCACCACCAACTGGCCTGGAAAAACACTTATAAAAATGGGAGTGGGATAGTGAGTTGAGGACAGACGACAGACAGACAGACAGACACACACACACACAGTACACTCCATGGTGTGTAGCGCCCTTTATGGACCTCTCCATAGCACCCACCTTCTTCACACTTTCCTCCCATATGCACTCTTAAAATAAATTAAGACGGGGCTGGCAAGATGACTCAGCAGCTCAAAGCACTTGCTGCCCAAGCCTGGTGGGTAGAGTTGAATCCTTGACGCCCCATGTTTAGACAAATCTGGACGCAGCGGTGCACATCTGTCATTTCAGCACTCTCACAGCTACAGAGACAGAAGAATAGCCAGAGAGGTGTGGGCCAGCTAGCTTGGAGCACACAGTGGGGCAGGAACAACGCAGAGCCTTCTTCAGTAAGGTGGAAGGAGAGAACCAGCTCCCTAACGGTGTCCTCTCACTCCTGGTGTGGGCCATGGAGTGTATGTGAACCCACCACACTCACAGTAAACAACAGCGTTCTAATTTAACTAGGATTCAAGGTAACACTTCCTTAGGACATTTTAGTAATACTTTGATTCCGTTGCTAGCTGTCTTTGCCCCCCCCCCACATCTTCCTGCCCCCACTTGCTGCTTGTACCCTTCTGTCTCTAGTATTCTTTCACCTCACGCGTGTTCTATTACCCTCCCCACCCCACTTCCTTAAAACTCCCTCTCAGGGCCCCCTTTTTAGTTTCCCGACCGGTGCTCACACCCACATAAGGACTCCTATATAAAAATTAAAACTAGGTTCCACAAGTGAGAAGGGACATACTCTGTTTGTCTTTCTGAGTCTTAATAATATTTTCCAGTTACACCCCAAATTGCAGGACTTTTCATAAACTTTGCTGGGAACGGGAGATTGTACGCAGTCTTTCCGGTGTGTTTTGCTCATGGAATCATGCATCTGCCCAGCCCCTCTTGGGATCAATGTTCTGTGGAATCCACATTGTAAAGAAAGAAACCAGGTCAAAGAGTCTTAGGGATCCTGAAGTCTATTCCCCCCTCTCCCTGCCCCACTTTTCTTCTGGAATAGGATTATAGACCCTGGGAGAGAAAATGATTTTCCCAGGGTCACACAGATGGTTTTGGCTCCTGGCGAAGGAGAACCCAGAACATCTTGTGCTCAGCAATGAGTCTCAGGGATCCTGGTTCGGCGTTTCCCACCACATCACACTTCATCTGACACTGGCCCTTGCTGTGCCTCGGAGGAAAGGGCTGGATGCTTTTCAATGTAAGTAGTGAGGCCAGAAAAGAGCCAATGAGGCCAGGCTTTAGAGGCGGCTAGAATGCCAAGTGTCTCGATTTTTCACCAGCTGGGCTAACACTTCCATCTTGGTCTTTGTTACACGGTGTCATGGTTGTCTCCTGGTGGCAAACGACCTTATTTTGCTCACAGTTCTTGCTGCTTTTCCCACTTTATCCTGGTGGATGGGGTAGGCTTTCCTACCCCATTGATGTTGGCCTTGCCCATGGCTTGAGGGCTGCCTTGTGTCACCCTTGAGGTCATATGATGAAGCACCTCAGCATGTGCCAGTACTTGGAGATACTTTAAAGACACAGCTAAATGAAAATAAATCATTAAGGGTTGATCGGGCTCCAATATGGCTAGTGTCATTACTGGAAGAAATCTGGACACAGACACTGACAAAGGACAGATCTTAGGAAGATGAGGGAAAATTCTGGCAGCCAACCGTATGCCCAAGAAATAAATCTTAGAGGAAACCAAACCCGCCAGCACCTTGATTCTGGAACTGTGAGGGAATAAATTTCTGTCACTCAAATCCCCCTAATCCGACACATTTTTGGTGGCAGACCTTGTAAACTGCTGTGTTTGTTGTATGACTTGATTTGCTCCAAGACATGTAGGTGGAGGTACCACTATGTCAGCTTGGGTCCCAGGCCTTAAGAAGCCTTCTCAGTATTCACTTATTATTCTTGTGTTTCTGCCATGCACTGGACATCGGCTGACTCTAGATAGACAATCTGAGGGTGTAGAGGACTCCTGGCTTACAGTTTTAAGCATTGCCATCCCAGATGCTCACAGACCCATGTTCCTATGACTGAATTTATGGGATTGCTTGTCACACAGCATTTCTGAGCAGCAGTTGGCAAATTCATTCTTCTACCTGGTTGTAAGATTGATGAGGACAAGGCTTGTGCACTATAGTACTCCTGGCTCCGTCATGGTGACTGCCACACAGTAAATGCTCAGCAGATACTTCTAGAATTCACGAATGAACATTGATGAGTCCCAGAGGTTTTGAGCAGTTAGAGGGTGTGAGTTTGGAGAAGTTTCATTTCGGCAATGATTTAGAGGTCATAATAGTGGATGTTCTAGGGAGTATGAAGACATGGGTTAAGGTATGGGGAGGAACCATGTTCTGAGGATGCTGACATTTACAACCTTTGGAGGTCTTCATGAGTGTGCAGCTTCATGTGTGTATGTGGGTGCTTGTGCATATGTGTGTGCATACATGTGGAGTCCAGAGGGACAAACTTTGATGTTGTCCCTAAGGATCTTTCCATCTATGTGGTTTTTTTTTTTTTTGTGGTAGGGTCTCTCAGTGGCCTGCATACATCAAATAGGCTAGGCTGGCAAGCCCCAGATACCCATCTCCTCATGCCTGGTGCTGGGATTGCAAGTGTAAGCTACCATGGCTGTTTTTTTTTTTTTTTTTCCCCGAGACAGGGTTTCTCTGTGTAGCTTTGCGCCTTTCCTGGAACTCACTTTGTAGACCAGGCTGGCCTCGAATTCACAGAGCTCCACCTGCCTCTGCATCTCGAGTGCTGGGATTAAAGGCGTGCGCCGCTGCTACTGCTGCCGCTGCCGCCGCCGCCGCCGCTGCTACCGCAGCTGCCGCCACCACCACCACCACGACCTGGCCTTGGCTGTTTTTTTTTTTAATGTGGCTCCTGGGGATTGAACTTAAGCTCCAGTGGTTGTATGGTAAGCTGTCTCCTCAGCTCTGGAGGCCTTCTTTACAGGAGGAGGTCAAGGAATACAAATGATGAATGGAAAGTTAAGGATTAGTTTTTGGACAGGTCCCATTGGAGTGAGATTCGTAGTAAATTCCCTTTTATGAGGGAGACGTACCAATAGCCACTGTCTGTCTGGGCATACTTATTTGTATAGAATTGTGTTGTATATTTGATAATTATTGATTTCTTTCAGTTAGTGATAGATGAAACATAAAAATTTCAGAGACTTAGCACATGACATCTGCTGTAGACTGAATTGTCCGCAAATCCATATGTTGACATCCTGCCCCCAGTACTTCAAAAATGTGAGTTGTTTTGGAAAGAGTGTTGCTGCAGAGGGAACTAGTTAAGATGAGGGTTTTTTTTTTTTGTTGGGGGGAGGTTTCTGCCCAACATGACTGGGGTCCTTTTTATAAAAAGGGGAAATTCAGACACAGAGATACAGTCAGGAGGGAGCAACAGGCTGATGTTCCTATAAGCTAAGGAATTCTGGAGACTTTCAGACACCCAGCAGGGGAGGAGAGGCAGGAGAACATCTGTCCTTACGGCCTTCAGAAGGAGCCCACCTTCCCAATACATTTATTCACCTGGAGTTAAAGCTTCCAGAACCACAGCACAAAGCATTTCTTCTGTTTAAACCACTTAGCCTGTGTATTTCATTATGGGAACTCTAGCAAGCTAATACATCTCAGTGCTCAGCTAGGTGGCCGCTGTCCAAAGAGACACCAGAAGAGCAGGCCTTTCCCATACTGTCTGGCTATCTTCAACACATGGCTCCCAAGATTGGTATGGTATGTAGGAAGACCGTGGAGCGGGGAGAACACAGAGAATCACAAGTGAATGGGCCACCTGTGAAGGTAGTGCACACCACTCCACTTGCATTCCATTGGCTAGAATGTGTCACGTGGGCACCTAAAGCAAAGGATGCTGGGAAGATGCTATTTGAATAGTAAATGTTCCCTAAAGATCTATGTGTTGAGCGAGGCTTTGTTCCCCAGAGTGGTGCTATTGGGAAGGGGTAGTGGAATCTTTAAGAGGTGGGGGCCTTATGGGAGGTCTTCTGGTCGTTGGAGGTGTTATGTTAAAGGATATGATGGTATTTCAGGTCCCTGTTTTTCCTCCTTTCCCCATTCTTGGCCAGGAGGTAAGCTTCTTTCTTCTCTCATATGTTCCTGCCTTGCCACAGATCCAAAGGCAACAAGTCAAACCAACCATGGGTGAAAAAAATCCCCAAACTGTAAACCCAAATAAATCTTTCATCTCTAGAAGGTGATTATCACAGGTATTTTGGTATAGCAATGGCAAGTCTATGTGCCCAAGATGAAGAGGAAATGGATTTGGAGATGGGACAGCTGTTTTTAACCTTATCTCTCTGACTGTGCTCTAGGAGAGGCAGCATGAGGAAATGAAATGACTTGTTTTATATCATACAGCTAGACAGTGGCAGATTCTTTATAATTTATAAGGGAAATGTTATAAAGCTAGCTTGAGCTGTCACACACAAATGTGCAGAACTATGAAACTAAGAAGGTAAGACCCGTTTATTCTCTCTTTCCCAAAGTCAGCTTCCCGAGGTGATGTCAGGTCAGTGTGGTTATGGCAGATCCCCGGAACCTCCTGTGCTGCTGGACCCAACCTGCTCAGGTAGGTTGGCTGCCTTGAACCACCCTCATGGTCAGCTGAACCTCACAGGGACAGTGTCTCAGCTCCACAACAACGCCACCTCCCCTATTCTGCGGGTGTCCTAGTTGGAAAATTGCACTGGATTCTCTATGCTGAGAACCAAATGACTCCTTCACTGCTGACCTGTGCTAATTTGGGGAGGATGGAGCCTCAGGCACATTGAGGAAGTTAGAAAAACATCAACTCATTATGACTGGAGTAAGTTGATTATTGGCTAAAGGACCCACTTAGATACAGACTCAAAAGGAGGCGGCCGTTAGTTTTCAATGATGGGGACTAATGCCATTTTCCTTGCTAAGTGGAAAAATGACTTCAGCAGTAGCCCCAACGTTGATAATGACAGTGGTCTTTCGATGCCTGTGTTTTCCTCCTCCTACTGAAAAGTATTGATTCTAACTCAGCTCCTCTTGAACCTAGGGCAGTTTAAGGTTTTATTTTCCCATTTAGACAAAGAGTTAGATTTGGTTGGATTAGTGTCAAGTCATCTGTAAGGGGGAATGTTTGTTGTGAGCTCGGGAATACCCCTCTGGCTTTACAATCGCTGGCACTGGTGATGCTCCCCTTTGGTTCTCGCGGTTCACGTCTCCCAGGTGTCTCTTATCTTTCAGGAACACAGCCGTGTTCAAGTGCTGTTACTTGGTTTGAAAAGAGGTTCCAATTCTCTTAGGGTGAGCCATTTCCCCCCTTTACTTTTCATTCATTCTGCAAACATTTATCAAATGCTTTCTAGTGCCGGGTCTTCAGGGGCCCAACGTGAATAAGATGGTCCGTGCCCTCTGAAGACCCCCGTGTAGTGGGGCTGGTCCCATTGTGTGGGGGGAGCTTGCGTTGTGCTTTGTGAGGAGTTTAGTTATCTTATCCTGGGCTTCAGGGGAGTTGAATGCATTGTGTGAAAAGATTGAACACGATCCCAGTGGGCTCAAAGTCTTAAAATATGTCTCTTTAGACTCATGCATCGATAGAATTTTCCTTATTATAAAAGGTAGTTGAACAGGAAGCCAAGATGGCATCTCTGGGAGATAGCGTATTATTCAAAGACAGTGGGGGAATGAATCATTGACTTTTACTTTATTAGCTAGCAGCTCCCAATTAAATAGATTATTGAACTACATTAGTGAAGCATCTGATAGGAAACGGTCCCAGGATAGCAATAACTGCAGCATCATATTGCAGTGTCAGAAGGCCGGATACGCCTGGTTTCAATTCTTCCTTTTGTCTCCTTCCCTCTCTCCCTAGAACCCATGTAAAAAGCACACTTACAATCCCATTGTTGGGGAGACAGAGACAGGAAGGTCCCTGGGGTTCAGAGGCCCAGCCAGTTTAGCTGGGTGGGTTCTTGGCCAATGTCTCAAGAAACAAAGTGGAAAGGTCTTGAGGAATGACACCTGACATTGACCTCTGGCCAGCCTCCATAGCCGTGTGCATTCACATTCACATATTCACCACCCCCACAAAACGTCATAAGGAAACCTGTTATATTGCACCCTAGCTGGAAAATATTGATGAGCTAACAGAAGGCATGTTAACGGCAGAATGTCTTTTAAGCCTTCTGATTAGCCATTTGGAGATGGAAGAATACGCCCCGTCTAGTTAAGGAGTGCACCCATTGCTCTGTCTAACAGTTGCGGAAGGTACCGCTGAACCTTCTTGCCAAGGTGGACAGTCAGACATGTCCAGGGTTCAGTCCCAGCCCCGTGAAGCTTTCCCATCATCTAACCTTTCTCAACTTGAAGCTCTCCATTTGTAATAGGGGAACAAAAATGAAATTCACCTCTCGGGTTTGTGTGAGGATAAAATGAGTCCATGTACATAAAACACTTGTTATTAAGCCTGGGCCTTTGCAAGTTGCTATGAGTTTTTTCACTTTTTTTTTTTTTGGTTTTTTTGAGACAGGGTTTCTCTGTGTAGTTTTGGTGCCTGTCTGGGATCTCGCTCTGTAGACCAGGCTGGCCTTGAACTCACAGGGATCCACCTAGCTCTGCCTCCCGTGTGCTGGGATTAAAGGCACACACCAATGCCGACCGGCAAGTTGCTATGAGTTTTGATGAGTACAATTATGGTATTTGTGGGATAAAGGGACTAAGTGAAATAACGTGTGATGTGGCTAGAACACTAACAAAATACCTTTTATGGCCATGGAAGATCCCAAGGTACTTGGTATTACTCTGATTCAGGTCCACCGTCCACTCCAACTCACAGTATTAGAGACATGAAGACAGATACGCAAATGTGTATCTAAAGCCAGAACCATAACAGGGGCACTTGAAGGGCCCTTGCATGTGATTAAGAATGAGATCTGAGGGCCGGAGGGAGAGAGGGCTCGCTCAGTGAGAAGAGTGCTTGCTAGCAAGCACAAGGACCCAAGTTCAGATCCCCGGCACCCATATAAAAGTGTGCATGACATCACACATTTGTACCTCCAACACTGGGTGGTGGATACAGGATCTTGGGGGCTTACTTACCAGCCAACCAGCCAAAGTAGTGAGCTCTAGGTTCAGTGAGAGACCCTGTTTCAAAAAATAGGGTGGAGAGCAATAGATGAAAATACCACACACACACACACACACACACACACACACACACACACACACACAGATCCAAGCACACTAGTACACATGTATATACACATACACACACCACACACGCATGCATGTAACATGCAAGAATGTGATTTTGACACAGACCAAGCCACTGCATAGAACAAGCATTGTCTTGTTTGTTTGACTATTGTTTGAGGCTTGTCTTGGGGTTTGAACAGGAAGAAATGGGTGAGTGATACAGGTGTGTGAGGTCCAGAACTGAGAAAGAATCTAATGATAATGATGACTTCGAAGTTGATTTGCCAGGAAAGTAAGGAAGCACTAGGAAACAGGAGTGTTGGATACAACATAACATAACCCAAGGACACCAATGAGTAATTTACTATTTTATATTGTTATTTAATGTGTATGGGTGGTTTTTTTTTTTTCCTCCTGTGTAGTCCTGGCTGTTCTAGAACTCACTCTGTAGACCAGGCTGGCCTCAGACTCACAAAGATCCACCTATGTCTGCCTCCCAAGTGCTGGAATTAAAGGCATGCACCACCACTGCCTGGCCACTTATTTATTCTTGTAATGAGTAGTTTAGATCTTCATTTCAGCAAAGGTTTCCCATCAACTCTTCATTTAGAACAAACGGGTTCGGCTGTCCTATTAGCTGTTTTTGGAACATGTGTTAAGTGAGTAGAAACAGTTATGTGTGTGAGTAGCTACTAAGAGCGTAGATTCTGGAGCTGGAATGGACAGCCTGAGGTAGATCTTGACTGTGCCATTTATGAATGACCGTGGGCCAGCCACTTCACTTCTCTTTGTCTCGGTTGCCTCCCCTGTGACTTAGTAATGACGCTCATAGCTTCTTTGGCAGCCAGCCCAGCCTGGAGCGAGCCTCACCTGCTGGGATTCACAGCCTCTTTCCCCTGATGGCATGCCAGGGGTTTCCGTGTGGCCAGTGGAATGTGGGAGAATGGCGGCACATCACCCCCAGTATCAGGTTATAGAAGATGCTGTGGTCACAGTCACACTTTCTTTCCTCGCTTTGTGTCACTCTCCCTTGGGTCACTGGCTCTGGGGCGATCAGATATTGTGTAATGAGGACATGGAGGCTATCTGTGAGAAACCCAGACCTGTACAAACCACGAGTGAGCTTGGAAGCGGAGCTCCCACCCCCCAGAACACGGTAGGCCTGCTCAGAAATTTGACTACATCCAGGGAAGGGACCCTAAGCCCAAACCACTGCATAAGTCTCTCCCACATTCCTGACCTATAGAGAGGTTATGCAATCAGTGAAGTTTGTTTCAAATTGATAAAATTTGGGGGAAAGTTTTCATACAGCTTGATAGTTTATTTTCATACCTGTATGGTGGATTATAAGCTTCAGGATGATAATCGACACAGTGTACACACTGGACTAGTGTTAGTCAAATACACAACTTCACACTTCTCTATTCCTAGGAGATTAGTGTGGGAGACAGAGCATTCTGGCTGGTCAGAACCCACACAGTTAACTCTTGTTTTACAATCAAAGCCCTCTGCTTTCTTCAAGGCGATTTTGCCTGTTTGTCTAACAGTCTGCAATAAGCAGGCGGTCCTGATTTATACTCTCCACAGAAGGGAAGGGAGATTGAAATGGTAAGTGCCAAAGAAATTAAAAGTCATTTCGTTTTTTCAATTCATTACTTCTGAAAAAAAAATAAAAAACCAAGCCCAGCTTCATTACTGGATTCTGTTTTAGTGCTGATGATAATTGCAAAGGCAGTATTTTAAATTAGAATGTATAAGACCACATGTAATTAACCTGTACAGAAGGGATGAAACTTCATATTAGACTATTAAATCAATCCCAGCAGAATCGCTAATGCTGAGCAATTGGTTAGAAAATACTGTATGGGCAGAGGAAAGGAGCTGGATGCTAATTAGCATCAGCGAGCATTTACACCCTCCTCAGATGCAGTGAGCCTGGCAGATTATTTTCTCCTGGTCCTTTACCCATGCAAAACTGAGAATTCAGATTAGTTCAGGGTGGATGCTCAAAACCGGCATGGCACTGAAGAGCTTTTGTAGACTGAGTTTGTGTGCAAGTGCTGGGACCTGGTGGAAGATCCCTGGAAAGGTCCTGGGTAAGCCTCCCTCTGAGTTTATACTCAGTATGTGGCCTGTTCGCACACATAGCCTTTTTAAATATTTTGTGGTTTAGGAGATTGAAGCCAGGACCTTGTGCATGCAGAACAAGCACGCTACCACTGAGCTGCATCTCCAGCATACATAGCCCTCCTTCAACACTCACATCTAGTCTTTTCTTTTTCTTTTGAGACAGGCTCTCAATATTTATTATTTACTTTTCATTTTTTCCTTTAATTGAAAAATAGATTCTTTTCCCATACAGTATATCCTGATTACAGTTTTTCCTCCCTCTCCTCCTCCTAGTTCCTCCCCACCTCCCCTCCCCTCTGGATCCACTCCCTTTCTGCCTCTCATTAGTAAAGAGCAGGCTTCTAAGAGATAACACCAAAACATGACGAAATAAAATATAATAAGATAAAACAAAACCCATCACATTGAGGCTGGACAAGGCAACCCAACAGAAGGAAAAGAGCTCCAGGAGCAGGCACAAGAATCAGAGACCCGCAAGTTCATACACTCAGGAGTCCCATAAAAATACTTAAGCTGAAAGCTATAATATATACTCAGAGGACCTGGTTCAAAGGGTCTCCTTATTTAATTCAGGCTGGCTTGTAATTTCTTATATATTCTAGGTTGGCCTTGAACTCGTGAGCCTCCTTCTTTTGCCTTCTGAATGCTGAGATAGCTGTATGTATCGCTGTGTCTAGCCTTTCATCTTTATTCTAATTTCTTTTGTATGTGTGTGTACATGTGTGTGTTCATACGTCTATACACATGCATGTGGAGGCTACAGATCCCTCTCAATTCCTCAGGAGCTGTCTCTCTTATTTTTTGAGATGGAGTCTCTCACTGAGACCTGGGGCTCTTGGTTTTTAGGCTGCTCTGGCTGGCCAGTGGGCCCCAGGGATCCTCCTGTCTTTTGCACCCCAGGACGGGAATTACAAGCGCATGCCCCGGCATGTCTGGCTTTGTATGTGGTGTTAGGGATCAAACTCATATACTTGTTCTTGTTCACAGCAAGTGCTTCATCAGCCGAGCTATGTCTCCAGCCCTCCTTGCTTCTTCTTGTTGATATCTTAAATCATCCATTTCTTCTCTTACTCTTTCTTTGCATCAAATCATTTAACCAACCAGGCAATACCAATTATTTACCCAACAAAAACAAGAGTAGCAGGAGTGGTAACGGTTTGTAGCCAGAAGTTTCTGTCCTGCCCAGTCCCACAGCCGTTCAGTCCCAAATAAACACACAGAGGTTTATATTAATTATGAACTGTTGGGCCTATTGCTCAGGCTTATCACTAACTGGCTCTTATGCTTAAATTAACCCATAATTCTTGTCTATGTTTAGCCATGTGGCTTGGTGCCTTTTCTCAGTCCAGCATTCTCCTCTCACTTCCTCTGCATCTGGCTGGCGGCTCCATCTCTTCCTTCCCCCTCCCAGAACTCTCCTAGTCTGGTCACCCAGCCTAAACTTCCTGCCTGGCTCCTGGTCAATCAGCATTTTATTAAACCGATGTGAGTGACGAATCTTTACAGTGTACAAGAGCATTATCCCACAGCAACTGTTGAGTATGAGGGCAGAGACTTCTAGCTGTCTGTCAGAATTCAACTCCTGATTCCCCTAGAGCAACACTACTCCAACCAGGCACACTGCATCTGCTTTTCCTAGACTCTCTTGCAGTGACCTCTGATCAAGTCTTCTCCATGGCAACAGGAGGAGAAATGATGTATGCCATTCCCAGATGCCCTTTAAGTGAATGACTGTTCATCCTTTGACTTACTTCCCATATCTTCCTTGCTGGTTGGTTAGATGATGATGACATCATAGTCTTAGAGGCCCAAGATGGCAGGAGTCTGGGCACTTGCTATTGATTGAATATGGTTTGAATGTATCCCCCAAAGCCTTGTGCTGGAGGATTGGACTTAAGTGCAGGCGTTCTGAGGTGGAAACATTAGGGATGGGGCCTACTGGGGAGTTAACTGGGTCACTAGGCACATAACGATGGCGTCACAGAGTGGGTTAGTTATAAAGTTAGTTAGAAAGTGGGTAGTTATAAAGACCAGCCTACACATTGGCTCCTTCTGCACACTGTTCCCTTCCCACTGCTATGCCATGTTGTCACCAAGCTCACAGGGCCCAAAGGCAGAAGACATGCTACTACTATTCCTAAAACTATGAACTAGGTAAACCTCCTTTCTATATAAAGTCCCAGCTTCAAATATTTTCAAACAGTAACAGAAATTAGTACTAATACAGTACTTGACTTACAATGTAGAACAGCTCAGTGCCAACCAGGTACACATGACTGACCTGTCTTGGGGGGTGTGGGGGGGAAATCATACATTTTCATACCCAGCTGTTGTATCCCTTTAGTGTCACCCTACTAACATTTATATGCATTACCTCAAGTAAGCCATATAACAATCCTATTAAAGTGACATTTTAGTCTGAATTTCTTTTGATGAGTCAAGGTATTTTACAGAAAGATCTGATAACTTGTGTGAGGACACCATATAGTAAGGAACAGGCTTGAGATTAACCTGGAATGGAAAAAAAAAGAATTTAAGGAGTTGTCTTTGAGCTCAAGGAAGTTACAGGTTACAGAAAAGCCATCTTCTTTGTGCCTGAGAGCAATTAGAGGACTATGTGATGCTGATTGCTCATTCCTGTCACCCATTCAAACCTCAGCCCATGTTGTGTTGTGGACTACTGTGAGTACCATTCCTGATTCAGGCAAAGCATGGTGACTACTGTACTTCTTTGGATATTAAGATTCTCTAGAGTTCCAGAACCAAAACTTTTTGGATACCAACCTTGAAACCACTCTACTTCTTCCACTATTCTGTGGCTGTGCTGGGGCAAACACTTCTGGGTGTGATTAGATAAAAGTACCTGCGAATAGGGTGGCATTGTTTGAAGAAAACACAGAATGAGTTAGGCACCTTCAACACCGGGCACTTTTTGATGTTCTGCAGGTTGAGAGCGAGTCAGTTCCTTTCTCCTTGAATACCCTTGGCCTCAGTGAGCCACTTGTAATAGTAGCATGGAGGGGAAATAGGTTTGGTTAGGTAAGAAGAGGCCCTCATGCTTTTATTTGGGCACTTACCTTGCAGATGTACCTTCTCAGCATCTGGTTACCATGCTGTGAGAGGTCCTTGGAGGCTTTGGTGCTTCTGAAGACGGTGACCCAGCTGGACCTCCTCACAAAAGCCAGCATCAGTTCCCAGCCATGTGCAAGTCCCTTCTTGGGTATGTGGCTTCATCAAACTCCCAGTGAACACAGCCTGGCTACAGGGTGACTCTACTGCCTGTGAGCTTTCAAGCTGATCTTGCTCTCAATTTCTGGTCCACAAAACCATTCATTCAGGAGCTTAGTGGCTATGGTAAGCCACACAACAAGGTACATATGGTTGCTTCTGGACAGCCTTGGATCAGTAAATTAAAATCTAAATATTGACTTGGGGTTTTGCAGGGGTGAGAGAAACAGTTTTATCCTGTTCTTCCTGAAGGGTATTCAGAACTTACTGGAGAACTTTGCATGTGGACTCTAGGGTCAGAATTGCAGGCAATAATAAATGTTGCTTTGACAAAAGTGTTTTGTTTTGAAGTCTAGGTGGAAACAATTCATTTTTCCCCCTGTCTCATTCGGTGACATTTCACAGCTATTTGGGACCAGAAAGGCTTAGATATTAATGGGTTAGACTTATTTATACTTTTCAGGCAGGTTCTCATGTATCTCAGGGTAACTTCAAATTCACTATGTAGCTGAGGAAGACCATGAACTTCTAATCTTCCTGCCTTCACCTCCTAAGTGCTGTGGTGGGAATGTGGGAATGGTGGGACCCTATATCAGCTGTTCTCAACCTGTGGATCTTGACCCCTTTGGGGGGGGGTCAAATGACCCTTTCACAGGGGTTGCTTAAGATTATCAGAAAACACAGATACTTAGATTATGATTCATAACAGTAGCAAAATTACAGTTATGAAGTATCAGTAATTTTATGGTTGGGGTCACCACAGTATAAGGAACTGTATTAAAGGGTTGCAGCATTAGGAAGGTTGAGGACCACTGGTCTATCTGGTTTATGACACTCTGGAGCTTGACCTGGGCTACACATATGTTAGGCAAACACTCTACCAGCTGAGCTACACCCCCAGCCCATTAATGGGTTAAATTTAGAGACCCCTGTTGCTTATTAGTTTTATCAGGGAAAAAAGCTTTTCCAGTAAGATTTAAAATGCTTTTCAATCATTTGTGGTCAACTCCACTTAAAGAATGTTGTATTCCAAAGCCATGTTAAAGAAAAAATAAGGGAAAGGAAAAGGAAAAAAAAAATCCTTGAGTTCTCAACAGAATTTGATGTTATTGTTTTCAAAACGTCTTGGCCAATACCCTCCTGAGTTGTGCTATGTGGAGTCTGTGCCATGTTGAGCTTTATCATCCAAGAACCCTCCTTGGAACTCGGAGATTTGGAGGAAGAAGAAAGAGAAATCCCATCAGAAGTCTTCGGTGAGCCCAAAGCTGCCAAAAATGTCCAGGATTTGAAGTTGCATTTTCAAATTTTCTTCCTTCGTGTGTCAAAGATTGATAACCCAGAGTGGGGTTTAGGGATGTTCAGCTTTGTAAAAATGTGTAAAATACTTTAGGAAATTAGTGAAAGCCACTGGGCTCTAACACTTTGCATGCCTGAAGGTTTCTTTGAAATGGCTCTCTTCTTAGGGGTGTGGCTATGGCTGTGCTCTAAGTGGCTACCAGTTTAGATAAACAGGCCATGCCTGACTGGTATAACATGGCCTCTGCAGGAGGGAAGGGTCACTGGTTCCTGAAGGTCTAGGATTTGGGCTTAAGGGGATGCCTCTGACTCATTGAGCTCTGCTCTCCAATCCCTGCTTCCTTCATGTCTCCCCAGGTTTCAGAAGGCTAATCCTCCTGCATGGTAATCTATGCAGACCTATGAGGATGGAGGGTAGGGGTGGGGCAGGATGAACACGGGGTTTCCTTCTTGCTTTGGTCCCTGAGTTCCTCAGGGCAATGGTGGTATGGCTCCCATCATGCTAATCTATAAGTCTTTCAGCGATCTGTTGGTGCACCCTGCCCCCGATTCTGCTCTCCTTTCCCCATCCCTCTGGGTTACTTTAAAATGTCTGGCTTTACAAATGGACACAGATATATCTCATGTAAATCACACTCCACACTCTGGCTTAGAGGCAGGGTCTCAGCATAAGATATGAGCTGTTGTCGTGTTGGGCTTCACATGAGGTAGTCATTCAGAGGGTGGCGTGTTTCCAACCCAGCCAGGTGGCATTCAAACAGGTAGACAGAACCCCGAAGACCAAAGAACCCCATAGATCCTAACCCATGTCTCCCTAAAATTCTACCCTTGTTATTTGGTATTGACAAAGCAACAAACTTTATTACCTGGGATACATTATCACAGCTCTAGATTCAAGGTCATACCATTGTATTCTTGCATTAGCCACAAGCCACTCTGCAAATAGAAACCATTTGTGCCTGGTAGCTCCCGGGTTGAACTTGAATGTCCAATCTGTAGCATGTCTACTTGTTTTCCTGCTATGGCGTTAAGGGAGGAAGATTGGGTCCTGCAAGTCCCAGCATGAACATACCACAATTGACTTATCCACTGATCAACATCTTCTGTAGAGAAAGATCATTATTTGCTGATGATTGGGGTAATGAATGATCAAACCAAACCATTTGAGGATATTTATGAAAAGTCTGTTATGCCCTTGGCAGTGTGCTGGGTATTGTTGGTGAACAAGACGAACGTGACCCATGGCCTCAAATAGTTTAGAGTTAGCATAGGGGTGCATCCTCACACCTTGTTCAGAGGGAGGTCACAAAGGGCCTGAACATGGGGGCATGACCAAGGGTTACGGGCTCCTCTTTATCTCATGTTCCAATTGTTATTGTAAGGGAGCAGATCCAGGCAGGGTGAGATGATCTCACTGAAGAGTGGTTTGCTCATTACCATGTTTTTAAGATAATACACTGCATTTGATTGATGTATTGCCTGTTTGAATCTTAGTTTTTTTATGGGGAGATGTTAGGTGTTCAGACTGCTTCTCTGTAGCAACATACCAGAGGCTGGGTAATTTAGAAAGAAAAGAGCTGGGCGGTGGTAACTCACCCCTTTAATCCCAGCACTCGGGCGGCAGAGCCAGGTGGATCTCTGTGAGTTCGAGGCCAGCCTGGTCTATAGAGTGAGATCCAGGACAGGCACCAAAACAACACACAGAAATCCTGTCTCAATAAATAAATAAATAAATAAATGAAAGAAAGAAAGAAAAGAGTTAATTTGTCTCCTCCCCTTTTTAGAGAGTCCTAGATCAAGCAAATCATCAGTTTGGTGTGCAGGGGTGGGGTGGGGGTGTCTCTTGATGGATGCCGTCACAACCTTGGGGACCCCTGAAAGAGCAATCACTTGGCAAGATGGGGTGATAGAGACAGATACAGGGGCAGGGTTACTTGTTTTTAATAACTTCCTTTCATGGGAACTAACTGTGGTTCCATGAGAGTTAGCTTAACACCTTCCTAGGACAGAGTTCCCAATGGCCATGTCCTCTCCACCCTGCTTACCCATTTAGGGGTTCCCCACCTTCTAATACGGCCACAACAGGGAGCCAGCTTCCAACACTTAAACCTTTGGAGGAACCCAACCTTTATCCAAACCATAGGAACAAGTCTTGTTCAGTGTGAGAAGATTGTCAGGTTCAGCAGACTATAGGAAGGAGTTTGTCTAGGAATAGAGAGCCCTTGCTTTGCCTTTATAGGTAGGTTAACCTTTGGGAAGTCTCCTGAGACGCCACTAACTGTAATTCCTACTTGAAGACACTTTCCTACTCTATTGGAGAAAGAAGCCAAGAAACTTTGGGCTCAATTGGTGTGTGTGAGACACGGGGACACTAGGCTAGAATAAGAGGGTCTTGATCCTAGAGCGTGTGGACAGCAAGGGGGGAGCAGGACCCCTGGTCTCGCTGGAACCACCTGCCTCTCCTCCTTGGGTTCCACACGTAAATGTAGGATGACCCCGCCACCTGCAGAGGAAAAGGGGTGCTCAGGCAGTCTCCACAGCACGTGGCGCTGTTGATCCAGTGAGGGTGGGGTAGATCACTCTTTCTAAACTCTCTAAGCTCATTGAAAATCTCAAGAAAACTCTTCAAAGCTTCCATTTATCTATTAGAAGGTCAATTCTGTCTCCAAGTTGTTTTGTGTCAAGGTTATTTACATAGACTTTGCCACAGGGAAGGGCATTGCTTATCCAACAGAAAGAAAATCAACTTTGTAGTTTTGGTCCCCTGCCCCTATTCTGTTCTCAAAAGCATCAGAGACAACGGATTCCATCTTTTTGGAATGTGTCTCTGGGCTGCCATGCCTCGGGTCTCTGAGTAAATACTTCATCTCTAGAGTTGAGCACATTCTCACTGGTTGTGTTTAACCACCAAGGACTTACAGGACATCTTATTGTAAATGTCAGGTGAGATTTAGGAACTTTTTGGCAATTGTAAATCCAAGCTTTGAGCTTCAGGGACCTCCACTTGTCTTCCTTCTTGGAATTATGCAGCAGCAGAGCCCCGTGGGTATGGTTTAGTGAGATCTCAGACCAGAAATTTATTGAAAGTAATCCCCGATACAAGCAGAAACTTTTCCCCCCTTCAAAACATCTCTGTTAGCAAAAAAAGAATAAAATCTAGTTTCTTTCTCTCTCTTCCTCCTCTGACTCCAATAAATAAAACACCACCCATTTTTCCTCCTACTCTGAGTTTGGAGAGAACCGAGTGTTAGAGCCTGAGATTGGGGTCATGGCTATTTTCCTTGCAAGTTCCTGGGATCCCAAAAAAATCATTATTAAATGTCATAGGGGTTTTAGAGCCCCTGCTGTGAGTCACACATGTGTGGTGTTAGGCCTGGATGTGACACTGTTCGACATGTAACTTCTCTTTGGGGGAAACAAAACAGAACTAATCATGGTATGGTGTGATAAAGGTTACAGGCGATAAGTACATATGTACTTATTACACATGTGTATCATGTCAAAGAGATCATATCTTTGTGTGGTGTGGAAGGTAGTCGAAGCTGGCAATTTTACTCTTAGAAGATGCATGACGAGATTTGGAGATGGTATCTAGAGGTCCCGAACGATAGCATACATCCCACAACACACAGGGCACTCTCTCATAAGAAAAAGGAAATCTAGAAGAGCATTATTTTTAATTTTTTATTTCTTTTTGGTTTTTTTGAGACAGAGTTTCTCTGTGTAACAGTCCTGGCTGACCTGGAACTCACTTCATTGACCAGGCTGGCCTCGAACTCACAGAGATCTGCCTGTCTCTGCCTCCCAAGCGCTAGGATTAAAGGTGTGTGCCACCACCAGCTGGCTTAAGAAGAGCATTATTAACAAGTTCTCAGATTCAAGTTCAATTTCTAAATGAAGTCCACATGTGATATCTCCATCCCCTTCTCCTGAGGAGGAAGAATCCTGCTTCCCTGAGGACCACAGTGCCCAGAGTCACATCGTTGAGGACATTCTCATGGGTAATGTCAAGTTCCAGGGTTTAACCTCATGCTTAGTGCCCTTGGAGATTACACCTTAGTCTGAGAAACCCGAGAAAATGCACCTCAAAGCATACTCTCCTGAGGAGTCATCCATGATCACCAAGATAAGGATACCGAGTCAGTCAATAGTCACAGGCTCAGTCACCCACTCTGATTTACTTGTAGCAACAATGTAAGATAGCGTTAACAGAACTTGATATATTAAGTGTTCAGTTAGCTGAACTGAAGAGCCAACTTCCAGACTCCTCTCCCTGCAAAATATCAAAACTATGACTGGAAGGACTAACCAGTTTGTTTCTGATATTGCCCAATGACTCAGCAAATATGAGTATGTACTGGTCGTGACCAGACCTGTGACATCAATGTTGGGTGCTGTAAAGACACACTTCTAAGAACACAAATGCCCACTTCCGGGATCTAGTCTGAGTACATTAGAATGGCATAGAGTTACAGACTATAAAAGATCTGTTTATTCTATTCCCTGTTATCAAAAGTCTAGGGAGGCTGCCAATTGGGTAGAGGGAGACAGGTTACCCAAGTTGATCTTAATCTGGTCATCGAAGATCAATCAGGTCACCCAAGGTCAAGATCACCCAAGTTGATCTTAATCTGATTACCCAAGATCAATCAGGTCATCCAAGGTCAAGGTCACCCAAGTTGATCTTAATCTGTAGCTTTTTCAGCGCTTGCTTACGAGCCACTTGGGCAGATGTCACGAGGCTTTCCATGAGTTGGTGAGCAACGTTACAGAGGTCAGTAGGAGTTCTAGCAGTCTTCCAGGTACACTGGATGAATTCACTCAAGGGCTGGCTGAAGTGTCCTTAGCTAGCCAGGCTGCTATCCTGTCCACAATGAAGTGAATTGATAATTTGCAAAATAATCCCTCTCCAGTCAAGGAGAGTAAATCCAAGGAAGAAATCCCCCCAGATTGTCATGTAAGGCTGGGGGCTGTGTCCAAAGGTGACACCATGCCGAAGAAGTGGTCGGTTTGTATCTATGCTACCTGGAGGGTATGATAGCGTCAAAAATCTGAAAGAGACTTGATCATGGCACAGATCTTTTTGCCTGCTATATCAGCTATCATTAAATAAAGTAGTTATTTTTACCTTTTAATTGATATGACAAACATTAAGGGGGAAAAAAAAGAGTATTTGCTTCTAAATGCCAAGGATTGGGAAACAGTCCTACAGGGTGGTATCTGAGTTGGCCCAAAGGTGACCGAGTCTGCTAGGCAGCAAATAAGCAAGGCTGTTCTGTTCAAAAGCTTCATTATTTGGGTGATAGTTTTGGGGGCCCTAGAGGGGGCAAGATCAGAGGCTCTGGGCCTGGGGCATCAGCCTAGTGATGGTGTCCCTGAGTCACTGTAGTGCATGGCAGGGGTAGCTGGGCAGGAGAATGCCGTGTCTTCTTGGTGGCAATTCAAAAAGGAGAATTAAGGAGTTGGTCCTTCTCTTGGGCTGGAAGTGGGGATGGGGGGTGGGCAGTGTGTACAGGAAGGACTGAGACAGTAACTATGGTAAATGAATATTACAGGATGCCATTATTCCAGACCAAGCACTTGCATGGACCCCCACAACTTAGGCTAAAATTCAACCTGAACTTCCTCATGCTTCCCCAAAGTTCATCACCAAGGTGAAACAAAGCTTTTTGTCTGACCCAAGAAAATCAGGATTCGGGAGATCATAGTTTAATTTCCTGAATGGATCAGTTCCAATTGTCTGATAGATCCTGTCTGCTTTAATTCTTAAATAGAAAAAGGAACTCCAAAATGATCAACAATCCCCAGTGGGTCTTATTTATTTGTTTGTTTACTTATTGTCCCCCCTCCCCGTTCCTGTGTTATAGGCAATGTAGCAGAAACAAAGAGTTTGGTAATTTTTTTTTCTTTTTTTTACTTTCTTCAGCCCCTTTCTGTCTGTAAAACTAATTTCTGCCTGGCATATTGGAAGACATACTCTACCTTTTCAACAAAATATTGCCTGTCTTTAGAATGAAAAAAAAATAAAGCCGACTGAGATCTTCAAATGGCTGTAATTCTGTTTTCTGACAGCTCCCACAGTAAGTGGATTAGCTTGGGCTGTTTTCCTACAATGTGTGAGGTGGTGAGACTATCACATGTGAACACCAAGAGTTAGAGATGTAGGAGCTGGCCAGTTGGCCTGCGCCACACAAAACTTTGGATGGAGAAACTAAGCTATACCATTGAATCTGCTCATATAAAGATGTGATCACATGAAGTGAAATAACTATCTGAATGGATATTCCCAATAACCAATGAGGCTGACCAATGCCATTCTCTAGTAGCACAAATGAAGGAAACTGACCCAGAGCAACTGAGATGATGCCACTCTGTCCAGAAGGGTTGATTGTGGAATCCCGGTGTGGCTGGTAGAACAAGGTCGAGCCATACTCTGGGATTTCCTGTGATCCTTAATGGACTCTGCTGTCCTGTCCATTTGATTGCTCCTCTAACTCGTGCTGACATTTGTTTGCTGTGTTTTTTTATGCTTTCTCCCAACACTTATCACGACAGTAAAAATACTCCAAGTGTTAGACGATGAGGTCTCTCATGGTACCTCATAGGACAACTGTTTTGTTTCCTGCCATTATCCATATGAATTCCTAGTTGCAAAGGTGATGTAATTGCC
>CABHPQ010148735.1:0-40080 GCA_902168405.1 Peromyscus aztecus | reverse complement strand
TAAACCATATGTTGCCAAAAATAATTTGAGATATTTTGTTTTTTAAAAAACCATATAGCAGCCAGGCGGTGGTGGTGCACGCCTTTAATTCCAGCACTCGGGAGGCAGAGCCAGGCAGATCTCTAGGAGTTCGAGGCCAGCCTGGTCTACAGAGCAAGTTCCAGGAAAGGCGCAAAGCTACACAGAGAAACCTTGTCTCAAAAAACCAAAAAAAAAAAACCAAAAAAACATATAGCTATTAAATACTTCTGTTATCAATATTTCTAATGTTCACATTATAGAATCAAAATCATTAAAAAGAATTAAGTGGTTCTGAAAACGTATCTATTTCTAAATCTATAACACAAAAAAACATCTTTGGGCCATTATTTCAAACAAGGAAAGAAGGAAATAGGGCCACTCCACAGCTCTGGGAGACAGAGATGAAGAAGCCTCAGCAGCTATCATCAAGAAAGTGGATGTATCAGTAAAATAATACATTCTGTGACTGGAAGCCCATCAAATTTTTGAAGATCCATGATTCCAGTAAATAAAAATACTAAAAATATCAAGTCAACATTCCTTGAAAACACAAGCATCTAGGCTGTGGTTGATGATGACCAATATAAGGAGGACTGGCTGTCTTTTCAAATCTAACAGCTATGAAGAAAATACGAGACAGATAGAGGTATACTGGTAAGATGGAGATTGCAATGTCCAAATTCAGAAACATTGTGTTGACTTAATTTTTTAAATGGAAAAAGAGAAAATGAGGGAAAGATAGACAGACCACATATGCAATGATTAAAATTCATGTAATTGTGGAAAACATCTTTAGACTGTAATTCACTCAAAACAAAGTGGAGACTTTCACAGATAATTGTCTATGCTTGAATATTATTTTATATACTAAGAAACTTGTTGCTCAGTTACAATATGTAGAGATACTGCTAAAGTTGTTTCTTGGTATTATTTCCCTGGTAAAGCATTTGGGGTTCTTCTTTGGAGGAAGCCAATCTAATAAAATCCTTAAGTAATCTTATGAAACAGACACACTCCAGATGGGATCCTAGAATTAGAATAAACACCAGTCACAGTCACCCCCAGTCACAATCACTCCATTGCTGATGATGAATAAGACAGTAATATTCTGTATTCCAATATGGCATCACTAGTCCTAGGAGTCTCATCTTTAGTAAAAGAGGTTAGAGTCAGGTAAAATGGGAAATACCGGCTTGTGAAGGATCTTTACCACTTACACGATGTTAATGAAAAAATAAGTACAAAGACTGTGGTGTTGCCTTTGCAGTTTTGAAGAAATGTGAAAAGCTAAGATAATATAATTATCAACTCAAGGAGCACTGTGAAAACAGTGTCCTACATAAAAGCAATTACAGAGATTATGTGCGGTGAAGAAATTCAAGCTCAGACTTTCATCATAAGTATAAGAAAATTACCAGGGAGAAAGAACACAAAAATCAGCAGATCTTCCAACGAGGGCCCAACAGGGGAAAAGTAAGAAATATAGATGTGAAATTACATGACTAAGACTAACTTTAGGGACACTAAAAAAATATTTCCATGAGAGAAGACCACAGTAGATGAGAATTTATTTTTTTATGTAATTAAAATACAATTATTTCATTTTCTCCTTCCTCTTGCTCCTCCAATCCTTCCCATGCCCCACACTCCCTTTTAAATTTATAGCCTTTTATTTTTTGATAGATATTATGCAAATAAATATATATGTAAAAACTGTCATGTTGCTTAGACATGTTTATATGTGTGTATATATTTTAGAGCTGACCAGGTGGTATCGGATGACCTTTTAGGAATTTCATTCCTGGGGAAGACTAATTCTCCTTCCATAGGCAGTTTTTAATTGCCTATATCTCTTCATCTATGGGTGAGACTTTGTGCAATTTCTCCTTCCCACACTGGCTAGTTAACTGTGTTACCATTTTTCTAGTCTTGTTTAAGATGCAATATTGTTGCCATTTTACAGGTGTAGTTTCCCCTGTCATCTACAGAAGATACAATATTTCAGCAGACTTCTTGGTCCTCTGTCTCTTACAATCTCTTGCCCTATCTTCTTTGATGTTCCCTAGCCATAGGTATGGGGATTGTGTTTCAGATGCAGCAAATGAACTGGGAATCCCACCATGGTCAGTTGTAATTTTGACTAACTTTGCACTTTTGTAATGATCCCTTCTGCTGCACAGAATAGCTTCTATGTTTAAGTGGTGAGAGCTGCATTTTTCTCTGTGTATACAGATAATTTTTTAGAATACAGTTAGGATTTATGCTTGTTTAGGAAGTGGTGGTACTAGGATCTCCTCTATGATCTATGACATCAATAGGCGTGGATACTTGACTAAGTTTGAACAGGCTTTACCCAACATGTTGCCTCATATGATAATGCTCATGTCAGATCTGCCCTTACTTAGCTACCTGTCCCCTAGGTTGAAATTTGGGATGAATATTTATGAAAGGTAATATGGCTGCTATTGTTAAATAAAACACCTTTCTACCAAAACAAAACAACTGTAGGTTTTGACAATATAAACTTTGAGAAAATTGAATATATAATAAATAATGTTGGTTGAGGGCAGTTTATTGATTTAGTGACTCCTGCTGATATTTAAGTGGCTACAACACACTGTCCTTATACAACTTCCTGTTGGGAGGGCTCCTGAAATTGTTGTAAGGAGAACACCTGAAAGTCAATGAAGTGAGACATCAATTTTGTTTTCACAGAGATTCCAGGCTGAGATTGGTAGGCTCAGCCTGTCATCTGAGCATGTCAGGAATTTTTGGGGGCCATGAAATCCACCAACTCCATATGCCCTCAATAGGGCCACAAAGATTTTTTTTTATTTATTTAAAGCAAAAAAGGACACCAAAAGTAAGAACACTTTAAAAAGAAACTCTCTACCTGGCTTCCTTGTAAAGGCCAAATAGCAGACAAAATAAGATGCCTTGAGTCTGGCTCTGTGGTACCAGTGAGAGGAAAGAATGATATTATCAGCTGCTAGTTGTTGGGACCAAACTAAAACAATCTGTCTTCGAGCAGCTAAACAGAAAGCACACTTGGAAATATTCCATAGTCCTTGGTCCTTAAATACACATGGAAAAGAATAGAGCATTCTCCAGAATGAAAGACAACAATAAGGAGAAAAAACACTACTTGGTGTACACAATCATGGAAGATCACCAGCTGAAGGCTGCTATTAACCACTGTAATAGAAACTGTTACCCTTTGTCCAGTTTCAACACTTGATCCAGTTCCCTGACAAATCATCCATGGGAATTAGGGAACCCAAATGGAGTCTCTGGGGACACAAACTTATCAGTTCACCCAATTCTTAGCACAGTGTGACTACTTGCTAAAGAATGTGGCTTCTATCATTCATCTTCCTAGGTCTCTAGAATATATTTAGAAACAAAATATTATAAGATAAACATATAAGTTTATCCTTTCTATGTAGACTCAATTTTGAAAAGGCGTTTTGTAAAAGGAAAACTACGTAATACCTAGATGAAGATATATATGATCCAAATGATTTCTAGATTTCTTTTCTTCATAATCATGTTTTAATAGGAATAAAAAGCCTGCCTGAAGTTTTAAATATTGCATCACAATGTGCTGAAATATGATTTCATCCCTGCTACATTGTCAGAACAATTGCTAAATACAAATCCTTGTTCTAAAACTAAATGTTGGAAATTTATCCAATAAAAGGCAATGGTATAAGAAAACTTGAAAAGAAGCTATGTTCTGGGCTTTTCTGGAATGATCTTTCTAGATCCATGCTTGTTCTGCCTCTGGCATTAGAATTGGAAACTGAGATAAAATGTCCAGTTTCATGTGTCACTGTGTTTATAAAAGTCTTTCTTTTCACATTGAAAGGGGATAATAAAAAAAAAAAAACCATGAAACACTATCCTTCAGATAGCAATGAGGTATTATTCCAGGGTAACTGTTCACTGTCTGTTGCAGAACATTTGTTTACACTGTGTGAAGATGTGTCACTGTGATTAGTTTAATAAAGAGCTGAATGGTCAATAGCTAGGCAGGAGAGATAGGTAAGATTTCTGGGGAAAGAAATGAAAAGGAGGAATTCTAGGTGCACAAATTACACTAGATTAATGCCAACAAGTCATGGAAGGAGTCAGACCCACAGAATAAAAGAAAGACAAAAAGCCACATGGTAAAATGTAGATTAATAGAAGCAGGTTAATTTAAGTTACAAGAGCTGGTGGGACAAGCCTAATCTATGGCCAAGATTTCATAATTAAGAATAAGTCTCCATGTCATTATCTGTGGGCTGGCAGTCCCAACAAAAAAGCATGGCTACAACTGTCCTAGAGAACAGACACTGACCCCACCCACATCATTATCATATAATACCAAGTAGCTGAGAGAGTGTAGTTACCTGTCCCCCTGGTAAACCACTGGACACCAGTAATTTCATGATGTTTGTTGTGTTTGTGTGTGTGTGTATGGATTATTTTAATTAATAAATCAATAAAAACCTAGAAAATTCACAAAAATTATGAGCACAGGGAATTCAGAAAATATTTATTATATGTTTCTATGGTATGTGGATGAATAAGGTCATGTTATGCATAATGATGTGTTAATTTCCTCATGGGACTCTGTTTTTTTTTATTCATCCCTATGGAACCCTGCTTCCTTTTCCAGAGCAGTCCAACTTGAAGAAGGAAGAGATATATCATCAAGTGTTCTTTTCTCTGACCTTTTCAAGAGACTAGATGCTAACAGAACATATGCTCAATGACAATTCACAGAATCTGGAAAAGTAGCTAGATAGCCATACATACAGAAAATTTATCTGACATTGATATAGGAGTAGATATTTTAAATTATAATCCATATTACAAATGAGATATTGTGCATACTACACACACACACACACACACACACACACACACACACACACACACACACACACATCTTGATTGCAATATATAACAGTAATTAGAGACTTGCTGGTAGTTGCAATGGAAAAAACACAAGTTGTTAGTTTGTAGTGAACCCCTATTACAAATACGTTGACTATAAAATGTACTTCATAATTTAGTGTTATGTGTTCTATTTTATAGGCTAGAAAAGTAGCAAATTTTCACCATTGTGACTATTTGGGCTAAAAATATCCTTCAGCTAATTAAATCAGATATTTAAATTAGTTTGTATAGAAAGTCTCCAAAGCTGAACATTGTGCGGGTTTTCCTGTTACAACCAACTGCAAATTCTAATGCAGAGTAAGTGAAGAGAGCAAACATTCACAGGAAATGCAATCTGTGAAAGATGGGCAAAAATCTTCTAGAAGCCAGAATTTCATTAGAGAGTAAGGGGAAGCATAGGCCGGTAAGATTTGCTGTGCTTAGTTCAGGGTTAGACTGGAGGCTCCAGTTCTATCTGTGCATTCCTAGGTAGTATTTGATCACACGTGAGTAGCCTCTGTTTTTGTGACCAGTTGTCACAAAAAGTGAAAGTAGTATTTCAACCTCTGAACTACTCTTAGAGGAATTTTGAACAAAAAAGCAAGCAATACACTAAGGTCAGTAATGACTAACAGAATGTCTGAGGAAGCCAAGCAGAGTGGTGAATCCTAGTAACCCTATCCCTAGAAGGTAGTAGGATCTTAGATTGGAAGGTAGCCTGAGCTATAGAGCAAGACATAATTGTCATTAAAGAGCCTGGGTTAAAACCAAATTGTCATAAAACTGCTTAGGTATGAAAAACTACTTTAAAAAGTTGGGGAAAGTGCTATGATATTGGTGTGTTTGGTGGAGTGAATGAGAATGGCCCATAAGATCATATGTTAGAATACTTGCTCCCCAGTTGGTAGAACTGCTTAGAAAGGGTTACTGGGTGTTAGCTTGTGGGAGGAGGTGTCTGACTAGAGGTGGGCTTTGACATTCCAAAATGTCCCACCATTCTCCCAGCATTCTCAGTTAGCTTTCTCCTCCTCATGCTTACAGATAGAGATGTGAGGTCTCAGCTACGAATCTAACACCACACTTGCCAGCCTACAGCCATACTCCCCTGCATGATGGCAATGGGTTCTAATCCTCTGAAACTGTAAGCCCCGGAGACTTTTTTCTTCTATAAGTTGCTGTGTTCACAGTGACTTTTCCTAGAAATAGAAAAGACAATGTGTTTAAATACTGGTATTTTAAATTTATTTTGTTTTTTAATTAAAATATAATTATAGAAACTACCCTTTTCTGTTATCTTTGTCCTGCCATTTTGATACAATCCTTACACTCTGCTCACTACATCTTGAATTCATGGACTTTTTTCTTTAAACTTAATACAATATTATGTCCAAATGCATATGTAAATGCATATATATATATATATATACATACATACAACCTACTGTAACCATTTAATTTTGCTTATATGAAAATGATTTCAGGGATGGCTTCTTGGAATTGGATAAGCAATTTGGAGCTTCATCCGTGGGGAAACTACTTTTCTCTTTCTCAGTAGTTGTTCTTGTCTCAGTTCTTGTCTAAGTTCTTGTCTAAGGCTGGTGCCTCACAAGATCTCCTCCTTCTGTGGTAACATGTCTATTGATATTGACATTGTTCAGATCTCTTTAGACTTCTCTGTCATTTCTAGGAGACGAAAATCTCACAGAGACCTTTCTGGTCCTCTAGCTCCTACGGTCTTTCTGATGCTATCTTCTGCAATGTTCCCCGAGCCTCAGGTGCAGGAGTTGTGGCAGGGATGTATCCACCATGTCTAGGCACGCTATGATCTGTTTTGTTTGTATTTTGACCAGTTGTGGGTTTTTTAATTGTCTCCATCTACTACAAAGGAATGTAGTAGATTTGAAGAAAGATGAGTGATATACTTATTGATATGTATAAAGCTAAGTATTTTGAATGCTAGCATTATAGTCTCAGACATCCATACACCAAACTCCAATGCACCCAATTTGAAAAAAACTAAAATACTGGAATTAAAGACTCAGATTAACACCGACTCAATAGTAAAAGGTAACATTAGTATACCACATTTCCAATAGACATATCATCTGTACAAAACCAAACAGAAATCAAAATTAAATGACATCATACATCAAATAGACCTAAACTATATCCAGAGAATAAATAGTCCACCCAGCACCATAGACATTTGCTCATTTCTGAGCAATTAATGTATCAAGGAAGAAATAAAAAATAAAAAATAAACTCCTAAAATGAATTGAAAATGTAAATACACACAACAAAATCTCTGGTATTTCACAAGTATTTTTTATCAGAATTTTAAAATGTGACATGCAAATATAAATAATTTTGGTATACTTTTAGATAACTGACTTCAAATTAACATGGATATATATCAGAAAACACTGTGAAATAAGCTGGGAATTATCAAACAGGAATGGAATATATAGAAATGAATGGATAGATAGATAGATAGATAGATAGATAGATGATAGATTGCTGATAAATAGAGATGATAGAAAGCTAGATAGATCACAGGTAGGTAGATGTTAAAAGATAAGAGATAGATAGATATGTATCACATTTTATTTATCCATTCTTCAGTTGCAGGGCATCTAGGTTGTTTCCAGGTTCTGGCTATTACAAACAATGCTGATATGAACATAGCTGAGCAAGTGCTCTTGTGGTATGATTAAGAATTCCTTGGGTATATGCCCAAGAGTGGTATAGATTGATTCCCAATTTTCTAAGAAAGCACCATATTGATTTCCAAAGCTTGCATTCCCACCAGCAGTGGAGGAGAGTTCCCCTAGCTCCACATCCTCTCCAGTATAACATATACACAAGGGAATACTACTCAGCAGAGAAAAACAATGACATCATGAGGTTTGCAGGCAGATGGAGGGATCTAGAAAAAATCAACTTGAGTGAGGTAACCCAGACTCAGAAAGACAAACATGGTATGTACTCACTCATAGGAGAATATTAGATGTGGAACGAGGATGACTGGAGTGCTACTCACGTCACCAGGGAGACTACCTGAAAAACAGGACCCCAAGAAAGACACGGAGATCATCCAGTGATGGAGAAATGGATGAGATCTTCATGAACAGCCTGGTCATAAGTAGGGGAAATGAAGGGTGAGGGTTGAGGGAAAGAGAGCTTGGGGGAGTGGGAGACCCCAGATGGATCAACAACAGAGAGGGAGATCAAGGAATAGGAGACCATGATGAATGAGAACCACATGAGAATACGAAGAGGCAAGGTGCTAGAGAGGCCCACAGAAATCCACAAGGATACCCCAACAGTAGACTGCTGGCAACGGTCGAGAGACAGCCCGAACTGACCCACTCTGGTCATGGGATGGCCAAACACACTAATTGTCATGCTAGAAACCCCATCCAATGACTGAGGGATGTAGAAGCAGAGATCCACGGCTAGGCCTCGGGCAAAACTCCAGGAGTCCAGTTGGCGAGAAAGAGGAGGGTCTATATGAGCGAGAATTGTTGAGACCAAGGTTGGATAAAGCACAGGGACAAATAGCCAAACGAATGGAAACACACGAACTATGAACCAATGGCTGAGTGGCCCCCAACTGGATCAGGCCCTCTGAATGGGTGAGACAGTTGTCTGGCTTGAACTGTTTGGGAGGCATCCAGGCAGTGGGACCGGGTCCTGTGCTCATTGCATGAGTTGGCTGTATGAAACCTGGGGCTTATGCAGGGTCGCTTGGCTCAGCCTGGGAGGAGGGGACTGGCCCTGCCTGGACTGAGTCTGTCAGGTTGATCTCAGTTCTCAGAGAAGGCTTTGCCCTGGAGGGGGTGGGAATGGGGGGTGGACTGGGGGGAAGGGGAGGGAGGCGGGAGGGGGGAGAACGGGGGAATCCGTGGCTGATATGTGGAACTGAATGGTATTGTAAAATAAAATAAAAAAATAAAAAATTTAAAATAAAAAAGAGATAGATGATAGATAGATAGATAGATAGATAGATAGATAGATAGATGATAAATAGAAAGACAGATAATAGATAGAAGTTGATAGTTATAAAGAAAGAGTCTCAGAACACACAATGTATAATATAGAACTCGAAATCACTGTCTAACAGAGATTGAAGGCAAGCTAGAGAATTAAATTTCCATGCAGAAGAAAGCAGAAAAATGGAAAGTTTAACAAATCAATAAGCAAATGCTGGCATCCACTATACCATTTCTATCTTAAACAACAACAAAACACTCTGCTAAAGTACTATGTTAGTATTCCAGGTATAACTAATTAGTCATGAAACCCAGAGAATTAAGATATTTGTATTCTAAAGACAGAGAAAATAGTCTTTGAACTTATTCTCTTCCCATTAATTTCTTCGTTGATATAGCAAAAAACAGTAGCTTTATCAACGTGTAGTAGACTCAGTTTCCACATTTCCATTTTGAGAAAGTTGGTAGCAAAGTCTACAGGGGCAAAAGTCTATGTTGTGTTTATAATAAAATCTTATAAAACAGAATATATTAATCATAAGAGATTTGAAAGATTCTATCAAACATAAAAATACTGGTAGTTAATAATGGACAAATGACTTCTACTTTATAAACTGATAACATTTAAAAATTCCAGGACAAACATTTGTATGATATTTTAATGTGTTTACTTGATGTGTAAAGTTGAATAAGTGATTTCATCTCCCTTTATAATAACTCCTTACAAGGCATTAATAATTAAAATAAAATCAACAAAACAATTTGAACCATATAAGAGATACTATAGAAAATCAGAATCATTTTTCTTTAATCTTTGTTAAAGCGTTATAACCTATCACTGAAATCTACTATGTTACATGTTTTTCAAACTCTTGTTGCAACCCACACACTCCACAAAGGAAAGTATTCAGAATTAAAATTCAAGACAGCTGAAAAACTATACAGAACTCTGCAAAACTATCTTATTTAAGCAGTTCAGTGAAAACTGTGCTAACAAAAAATAAATAAATAAATAAAAGAGCCCAAAGCACATAAAAAAGAATTAAGTTGGTGCAGAGCATCTCATCAGAATTCAGAGGCAGAAAGGCCACTAAACAAGTCAGATTAATACAGAGAAATGGGTTGTTTCCCCAGCATCATTTTGTAATCAGGTAATGTATCATATTATCCAATCATCCTTGACAGGAGAACTGCTTTATCCTACCTTGACTAAGAGGAACAGTGTAAATTGTATCACCTGAAATTATAGCTTCTAAAATTGAATTATATTATTTTGCATCAGCCATGTCAGGGCTTTTACAAATTGTTAATCTCCTGGTAAACATTTTCACATCTAAAACACAATTATTATTTATAAGCAAAGGGAATGTGTTAGGAAAATGTAACAGATAGTTATTATGCATAAATTGCCTGCTGTCCCTTAGGACTAGAAAATGAGACATTGCCTTGCTTAAGGCCATCCTAAAAGGAATATTGATAAGCAAATAGAATAACTGAACATTTGGTAAATTGCTATTTCAATGAGTTATATCCTTCTTCAATTCAGAAGGTAGTAGCTTTCAGGAAAGTATAGAAACTGGGAAATGAAAATCAATGTATCCTCCAAACAAATCTTAAAAGCATTGAGCTCTGATATCGAGAGTTCACACATAGAGATGAGAACGTATGTTGTTTTCTTTATGTAGAAAAAATCCCATAGTTAACATGTGAGCCTGAGCATTTCCAGATACAGCCCTTCCTCCCTATTCTTCATGGTTAAATGTAAGTCTGAAACCAGTAACGATATCCTCAAAGCAGTTTCCAGAACCCAGAAATGCCCAGAAGCTACAGAGTAATAAGTTCATGAGTGAATGTGCTTGCAGCTGCACACCTAATCCAAAAACCTTTATGTAGGAAAGAGGAAAATGTGTTTAGAATATCCTACTCATACTTTTAGAGGAACATGGTAGTATACAATTATAATTCTAGCAAACAGGAGGCTGAGGAAGGCAAATCTCAATTTCTAGGACAGCCTGGATTAAAAAGGAAAATTCCACTTCAAACAAAACAAAGAAGACAAAAAGAAAATATAAAAAGGGAGCAATTGTTGCAGAACTCATGAACTGAATGTTCACTGCCCTTCTTCCCATTGTATATGCATGCTTTTAAATAGCTACTTATTTATAATAGTAAGTTGTAGCTAGAGATTTTCTGGTCCTGCCTGGCCCACAGTCAGGACAAATCTCTCTCACCCGCCAGTCATGCAGCCACTCAGATCCAACCAAGTAAACACACAGAGACTTATATTACTTATAAACTGTATGGCCATGGCAGGCTTCTTGCTAACTGTTCTTATATCTTAAATTAACCCATTTCTATTAATCTATATGTTGCCACATGGCTCGTGGCTTACTGGTATCTTAACATCTGCTTCTCATCATGGCACTGGCAGCATCTCTCTGCCTCAGCCTTTCACTTCCCAGAATTCTCCTTTCTCCTTGTCCTGCCTATACTTCCTGCCTGGCTACTGGCCAATCAGCTTTATTTATCAATCAATCATCCACAGCACTTCTCCTTTTCTTTTTTTCAAAAAGGAAGGTTTTAACTTTCACATAATACAATTACAAAACAGTTATCAAGCAAAAATTACAATTCCAATATCTAATCTATTTATAATATCTAGTCTATTTGTATTTGGCAAAGTTAAAGAAGATATTCTATCTATCCTATATTTGTGAGTCTAAGGTTTCATATCTAGCTTATCTTTTATCACAACTAAGGAAATTATAACTATCTAGTCTTCAACTATATCAAAGACCTCAGAAGGATATACTATTACCTGAGAAACAGGAAAAGGGCACAAGCAACTTTTGGAGTATTGAGAGAGTAGACAGAGACAGTTGGCCGCCTGGACAGTCATCCAAAGTTCCTCTGTAAAGTTGGGGCATCTGTCTTCAGCCCACAGGCCTAGAGTCTCTCAGTCACTTCTCTTTGTGTCCTGTAGAATGTCTGGCAGTTTCCTCTGTGAAGCAGGAACCTGAAGGACTGTTTTGCCAAGCAATGTTCAGTGGTGGTCACCTTCCTGTGGGTCCTGCATGTCCAGTCAATCAAGCAGTCCAGGCAAGAACAGTTTCTTGACCAAATGGCTATTTTTCCAAGAAGAAGATAAACTCCATACAGAGTGTCTTTGATGCCCATCCTCCTCTCTGAAGTAAATTGGTGCTGCCAGGAGAAGACATGTCTCACTGTCCAGGAAGTATAAATTTTTAAAACATTTTAAATGCCATATTCTGTAGGTATTTTATAGTTTATACATTTTCAAGCTAATTTCTCTGCCTCCATTATGCCATATCTATAAAACATAGGCTTGTTCTTTTTAGTTAAGATAAAATTCTTAACTGTTCCAAGAATTCCCTTAGTTTTATGTCACTTTTCTAGATAAAAAAGACATTCTTAATAAAGAAAATATGCAATAGGTACATTTAGAATGAACAATATAGTAGAATGTTTTCCCTCTGCATACAAAGTTTAATATGTTAAGGCAGTCAACAACAACAAAAAAGATAGTGCCCTTCCTTTGTCAAGCACAGAGCTCAATGTTAATTGCAAGAAATGATAATTATTATTTTTGAAGACTTTGCAAGGGTGCTTTGTCTCTCAGTTTCTTACTCTCTGTAACAAGCATGAAACTTTTCACTTGGAAAACTGTTTCACCGTAATGACCTTCCTTTTAATCCCATTATATCTTGTGATCCAAACAATGGTCAACTATCCTCACTCTCAGTAGATCAGCTGCCAACCCTTTTCTTTCACAGTCCATATTTTACATTCCCATCATTTGCTTTCTTCCTTACTGCTTCTATGAAGCCTGTGTAATGTGCATGATGAGTGACTATTCTGTTAACTCTAGCCTCCTGTCATAATGCCGTTATGAGGCACAAAGCAGGAACAGGAGGAGAATCACTGCTTTTGAAATCATGGTTGTTAGCTTTCTGGCTGGTCTTATAATCAAAGGAAATTGGAATAGTATTCACGAAGGCAGTGATCCAATTCGTGACAAATAAAGAATACCATTTGCCAAAGATTTGCCAAAGTTGGGGGCTTTGTGCCACATGGCAATTGCCCGTCTTCACTGTAGTACAGTAAATGTGCATTATTTTTTCTTTTGCTTCCTAAGTCAAATTATTAGGTCTGACATATAACTGGCACTTTGATCTTTTATAATATTGAAGGTCATTTAAAAATTTAAGTATTTCATTATTTTGAAATGTCATTACATAATAATAAAATACCTTTCTTTGAGAACCCAACACTTATTTTTATATTTCCTACTCTTGATTTTTCCCAATTTGAAGAAACTCATGCTTTATCCACTCTTGGAATTGCCTCAAATATTTTTAAAAGATTAATTTTTGTCATGGAATAGAACACGATTTCAAGTAATATTTCATTTCTGGTTATAAAATATAAAAATATGAAATATAGAATCCAATTTGAAAAGTTCTCAAGATAAACATTATGTTGTAAACATATTATTTCTTCAAGGTTATTCTATAACCCTGGGGATAGTAAAACTATTTTATTTTCTATTTGTTTAGAACGGGCCAGAAGGCTCTTTATGTACTACTAGGTTTATTAATAAAAGTGAAAAGGCAATAACTTCACCTGTATGGTGATCAGTGAAGCTAGAGATAATGGAAGACCCCATTATATACCAGTACATTTTAAGGTTGTCAAGGTTAGCTGTGATATTTTTAATAATGACTGCATTTGATAAGTTTCTGTGTATTTCTCTTTGAATTTGTTCATTTGTACATAATTTTGAACTATGTAAAAATATTTAAGTTTTTTATTATCATGAACATTATCAAACACAAATAAATTCCTTATAAGTTAATAAAACTCTTGCACACCTTTGGTATACATAATAATGCTAATCTAATGCTATCACTTTGTTGACTGTGTTAATGCACCTATTCATCAGTACATGTCCTCACCCACATTACAATAGGCAATATAACCCACCCTCCAATGTAAGTTGTGTATTTTAATGGAAGGTCTAGGAGAAAGATGAACTAGCTATTTCTAGTACTTATATTATGGCAATGCTCCAAAAGGAGAGACATTGGAGAGGAAGAGATTTTGAAAATCATTTAAATTACAGATTCTACAGTTATACTTTTAGGCATGTGACTGACCACCATGAAAATCTTTATTTAAGCAACTTGTCATTAAGACTCAATATGTTTCTCATGCACAAATAAAATTCTATTGTGCCTTAGAAACAACACTCTGTCAGTTATTCCTATTTATTGTCTTTTTAAAATTAATTAAGATTCTACACTGTCTACTTTTAGGTTAAACATGTTCAATTAAGATTCAAACCATGTTGTCTGATAATTTAATGTAAATATATTTAAAATACCATCAAAATATGATAAATACAAAGAAATGTCCAAAAATCTCTAAATTGTTCATGTCATGGTTAATTTGGAGACTTCATGCACAAAGAGCAAAGGAAAAATAATGGCTAAAATTGACAGGTCTCTAAGAGTTGAAAGTAAAATTAATGAGACAATGGTTAATTTTCAGAGATACATTTTTTTATAAAATTAAAACATGTTTCAGTGGAAGAAAAAAGGCTTAGAGATATAATAAACTCAGGGAAGGTAGAAGAACAGGAATGGAATTATAAGCAGAGGTGCATAGCAGTTGCTTGCTAAATGAAAGGGTGCATGAACCATGAGACAAAACTGATTTAGGGAGACATCTAAAGTCCCTTATGACATCATCACTCTAAGATGCTTCAGAATAATTATTTTAGTGTTATAAAATGGAAGGCAAGGGCTGGGGATAAAGTGCATTCTGGACAGTTGTAAGACTTAGAGTTCAGGTCCCCAGACTGGTGTAGAAGCAGATGTCACACTGTGCAGTGCATCTGTGATTCCAGCACAGCAATGATGTAATGGGAGACAGAAAGAAGAATCCCCCAACCTCACAGGCCAGCTAATCTGGCCTTTATGAGGTGAAGGGCAAGAAACCCTCTCTCAAAGAAGATGAAAGGGGAAGACTGGCATCTGAGGCTGTACTCTGACTTCAGCCCTGTCACACTCAAACATTGACACAAACATTTTACATATCATAAAGAGATAGATGACAGATAGTCACTTGGATAGATAGATAAGTAAATAGATTGATAAATGTTAAGTAAGTAAATACAATGTGCTTAGAATTTGCATGAATCAAAAGAACAATACCTTAAAAGTTATTACATTTGTTATTTGAAATTGTTTATTAAAATAAAGTAAATGTAACATCTTTGGAAATTCCGGTGAATAAAAGAAAATGCCTTTTCATACACAGACCTGTTCCCAGAGAACTAAGTACTGAGTGGATCATGAAAATGAAACTTCAGCAGGTGCCAAATTACACAAGTACTCTTAGAGTGAGCAGGTGCCAACCAGAAGACTAAAGCAATTTTTTTTTATCACAGGCAATGTCAGAAAAATATTTTTTAAAATAAAGATTTTTTATACCAACTCACCCTCGAATTGTGAGTTTCAAAAGAAAATCATGACATTGTCAATGAAGAAGGAGTAGATTTAGTTTGCAAACCTTGAAGGACAGTAATCACTCAGTCTTGAAACTTTTGATTGGATATTTTTCTTGAGAAAAATCTTATTTATCTAAGTATCTAATCATGAAAGCACATGATGTTTTTCTATGAAGCACCAGTGTGTGGTTCTTATTTGCAAAAAAAAAAAATAGTTTATTCCCAGTCTCAATTGTTTCCTGTCCTTCTTTGGGAGTCGTGGATGCTGTTCACTAATCTCATAAGCATATCCATCCTACCCTTTAAACCCTTACTCATTTCTCAAAACAGTTGCAAATGCCTTTCAAAATGTACAGGAAACCACTGAACTCAAGTAAATAACCACAGGATCTCACTTTTTCACCTTTAATATTAGATGGTGAACAAATGTAATACTGTGCTAATTATAAAGCACTTATCCATCTTAATATGCAATGCTGTTGTCAGAATGCGGCCACATGACACACAACTATGACACTGGAACCCTGCATGACTTTCTGAATCATCCAGTCCAAGATTAATGTATTCCCTGAGATATTCAAGTCATTTCCCTGTTCAAATGAGGAGTCCAAACTAACCAATATTTCTATATTCTTTATTATGCATTTTTAGTGCTCCAGAGAATCACATTATGATTTTAAAGTCTATGTTTTGAAGAATAAATTAAAATTTGTATTGTTTCATAAGATATCAGAATTTTAAACTGGGTATTTATCAACTCTGACATTCTACATTGTCAAAATGGGAAGAGAAAGTTAAATATATTTCTGAATGAAATTTTGGCAAACTAATCTACATTATTTCATCACAATTGTATCTTATGCCCTTCAAGAAGGCTAACAACCAATGCAAAACTAGTCATAATTCTTTCAGTTAAAAAAATATTTAGGAGATACTCAGTAGACAGCAGCTGAGACAAGATAAGCACACTGATCTAGATGCAGTCTGGGCTACACAACAACTTCTACCCCACCCTGAACTATAGAGTGAAACCTTGTCTCAAACAAACACAAAATATAGGTAGTGCTATTTAAAAGCTGAAAGTTCTTTTCAGTAATATATATACATATATATATATATATATACATATATATATATACATATACATATATATCTATATGAAATTATTTCTTTGACTGCTACAATTCAAATCACGAATACCTGCGATTAAAATTATATAAAAATTTAATTACTATTTTGATTCCATTCATTGTGGTTTAAGTATAAGATCATCATAGCCTAGTTTCCTAGTGGCCCAGTAGTTAAGCAGTTTTATTTCTTATATTGTAAAGAGCCAGGTTTGTTTTCCCCCTTGTTGAATGGGTCTTAAGGTCAATTAGAGAACCATTGATAAATGCCAAGATATGAATGCCACTACTATAATCTCAGGGTTATCATGTCCCGCTGGTCGTTGTTGTACTCTATAGGAGTCATAACTAGGTGCTGCTGTTGGTTGTTTCTCTCCTTTGGAAATTGGCATGGCACCTTTTGGTACTCTGAAAGCTAGTCTTTATAGGCGAGGCTTTTAGGTTAGTTCCAGGTCAGGGGTTTCTGGGTCTTGTATCTGAAATTAATCCTGTCCTCAGCAATAGAGACTTACCTTCTACCTCTGAGGTACCACCAACAGTAATACCAATAGGCCATGCATTTTGGGAGACTCTTGGAAAACACTGACAATTCAAAAGAGAATGCCTCATGTCTGCCATCAGAGATTTTTTGCTAGATGGTGTTTGGTCCTTAGAGGGATCATTATCAGCCTTGATGAGAGATTTTATTTAAATCATATATGAATTCTCTGGTTTATGTGTACTATATACATTTTTAGGTAGTTACTAGTATGGTTCTCTATGATTTTTTTCAAGGATTCTTTCTGTTGTTTTACCCTCTTCCTTCTGTATTTATCTTCCTTTCCCTCACTAATTCAAATCCCACTCAAATTTCCCATTTCCCTTTTCAGGTGACTTCTACCTGCTATTTCTTTTTATACTGCTCCATACTCCCCCACCCCACACTGGTCCCTTATTGCTTTCCTGGTTTCTGCAGTTTACTCTAGGATATGCACTCTGAAGATTCGGAGCTCTAGGGCTCCAATGAAAGAGACCATTTAATGTTTGTCTTTCTGAATCTGACCCCTTGCTCAATATGATCTTTTCTAGTTCTATTCATTTACCTGAAATTTTTTTATTTCATTTTTCTTTACAACTGAATAGTGTTCCATGGTGCAGATGTACAACATTTTCTTTATCTTTTCATCAATGGCAGGACATTGAGTTATTTCCATTTTCTACATTTTGTGAATAGTGCACCAATGATAATGACTGAGTAAATGTCTGTGGAGTAGGGTGTTTATGCCTTTGGACATGGAAACATGCCAAGAATGGTATAATTGGGACATATGATAGACTTATTTTAACTTTGTGAGAAATCTCCACAATGGATTTTCAGAGTGGTTGGACCAGGTTGCAATCACTCTCAACAGTGAATGACAGTACCCCTTTCCTCATAACCTTTCAAACATTTGTTGTTGCTGCTTTTGCTGATATTTGCCATTCTTATTGGGATAAAATGAAATCTCAAAGTTGTTTTGAATTGCATTTCCCTAACTGCTAGGAACGATGAACATTTTTTGGATACTTCTTAGCCATTTTCCCCTTGGGATCCCATCTGACTACCAGGATTGTCGAAGTCATGTACTTGGCAGAGAACCAATACTCACTACTCTATTAAACCAGCATAATCTCTAACATTCTAAATATATGTTGCTATACTTACAGATAAGTGTAATCTCAGGTCATATCAAAGAAACTTCTCTTGCAATAGGTAGAAACTATTGCAGAATATGGCAATCAATCAATTTACAGAGTTGTGGAACCTGGTACTAAAGTATGTGTCTACAGTACAATCCTGCACATAAGGATCAGGGATCATTGTGGAAAGGAAAAAAAAACCAAACTTATAATTAGAGTGACTTTACTCTAAGATTTTGTCTCCTAGGAATGTCAGAAACAATACCCATACTGTCTCACCAACACTACTGCCTAAGAATAAGCTAAACAAGGTCAAAAATAATAGACATACTAATGTAGAAGGAAGATTCTGAGTGAGCCTCAACCCTATGCTAAGTACTACAGGCAACTAAATAATGCTGAGAATGGGAGATGTCGTCATCCCCCATGAGAGAGTATGCAAATTGCTTATCCAGTTCCCAATTATCATCCCTGAAAACATACCTATAAATAATGTCATGCAGATTGAGCAGGCTGTACTTACATATTTAGGAATATATACCTGTGTGTGTGTGTGTGTGTGTGTGTGTGTGTGTGTGTGTGTGTGTCTGTAACAAAAATTAATTATAAAGGGGGCCATGATTTTAAAAACGAGTAAGGGCTCCCTGGCAGTAGGATCAGGATCCATCCCTGGTGCATAAGCTGGCTTTTTGGAGCCCACTACCCAAGGTGGGACAATTCACACAGCCTTGAGGCAGGGGGAGGGGCTTGGACCTGCCTCTACTGAATGTACCAGGTTCTGCTGACTCCCCATGGGAGACCTTACCTTCATGTATGAGGGAATGGGGGTCGGTTGAGGTGGGAAGGCTGGAGGAGTGGGAAGAAAGAAGAGGGGGATCTGTGATTGGTATGCAAAATGAATAAAAAATTTCATAATAAAAAAGAGCAAGGAGGGTTATATAGGACAGAGAAGTTAGGAAATGGTGTTATTTTATGATAGTCTCAAAAATAAAAGAAATAATTTAAAATAAATGAGGAACCCAATCATTCTACCAAAGTCTGAGGAAAAAAACAAATAATCTCTGGACTTTTTGTTCTGTATTTTTTTCTTATCCCGAAAGTATCTGTTCAACTATGAACTTTTAACTAAACCATCTCAAATAATTAAAAAAATATTCATATAAATTATATTTGATTTGATAGGAGCCTGTCAGTACAGCAACAGAGTAAAGCTGTTCCCCTTAGCTCCTCTCTCATCTGGCACTTGCACTGTCCTCACATTTCATAGAACACTGATACGACACTTGATCTTAGCCAAAAGGCCGAGAAGCGATCTCACATTTCATAGAACACTGATACGTAGTTCCGATGCTCGGAAATTTAAATCCGTCAATTAAGCTTAGATAAATAGGTCACTGGTCTGATGATTGGCAGCTATTCTTCTAAGGAAACAATAAGAAGAAAGTACTTAAAGAATCTTTTACAACTTTACGGGGAGGTTGGACAAGCAAATAATTTACCAAATCAATGCACTCATTATTTTTTTCTTAGTGAGTATGTACCTTAATGCTATTTGGAATACAATATGCTTTCACTCTTTCTGAAGACTAGAAAGGGTTTGAGTTATATATTTGTATATCAAAGATGGTGAAGATATGTGTCTTGAGGGAAAATCTATTTCCCAAAAGCATCATGACTCTAGTTTGGAGGATGATTTTAATTAAGATTACTGAACTTCAAAACTAAACAGTGATAATGGAACATCTCACATAAGTGTAATTCCTTCTTGTTCGCTACATTTTGTTGGAAATTTTAGTTTCCTCTAGTATCTTTAGTACAGATAAGCATAGGGAGATAAATGTAGTGGAAACAGGAATGTGCACATTAATAAATTAAATCAACCAATTTTTTAGAAACAAAATTGAAAGTCTGACTGGTTTTATTTTTCCCTCTGTCTTTTCGTGATTAGGAATCACATATGAGTATCAATTTCTCTTAGAACCATCCAAAAATGCCAGACTGATTTCAAAGAGAGTAGACAGAAAATATCCTTTTAAAATGATCCCTTTACACTACAGTATTTATTTAGTTTGTTCCTATGGCTAGAAAGGTTTGAAGATGCATGTATCTGAACTATTTCATAAGTAAATTATTAAAATGAACTTATTTATCAAATATGTATTACAAATAGATAGGTGAGAGATTGGACTGTATTATTTTTTGTAATTTTTCATTAGTTATTTGAGAATGTTCTATATTTTGGCTGTTTATCCCTGATCCATACTCTTTTCCTTACCCTCCTGTCTGTATCATAGTCTTCTTCTTTTCCTTGTCCTCTTCCTCTTCTTTTCCCCTTTTCCTCTTCCTCCCCTCCCCCTTGTCCTCTTCCTCTCCTCCTCCTTTTCCTCCTCCTCCTCCCCCTCCTCTTCTCTTTTTTTTTTCTTCTCCTGCTCTCCCACCATACACAATCTGATACCCACATACTCTTGGACATCTGGCTTTCTACTAGAGTGTGGTGTGCCCAGTGAGATTTGTATTCTTAATGAAAGAGACACATGAAAAACAAATAAACAAAAGGTTAATGGCAAAAAAAATGGAAATTCTAGGTGAACAGTAACACTGGAATTTTAGAATAAACCTAGGATGTGACTTACTGATTTAAAATTTAAAAGACAGAGAAATGTGTATTTCCTAAGGAAATTTTAGACTGACTTATAAAGGCAAGAAGCTCATGGACATATGTAAAGGGGAATAGCATGCCTGTCTAAGCAATCATGCCAAAGAATACAGTGTGAACTACACAACTCTGTGCTGGATACTAAGTACTGTACAAAGTCAATGTACAATTTTTTCATCACATTTCATTCATATTTTATTATCTTACATAGCAAATTAGGTATGCAAATTTGGATTTAATTTATTGTGCTTTAGGTTTTATAGATGTGAGTGGTCTGTACTTCCACCTGAGGCCTGTTGATGTTTATTACCCATGTTACCACCAAAGTCCATGCAGATGTCTCTGGTCTGTATCGCTGCCTGCAGCCATGCTGATATCAATAGGCCATGCTGCCACTGGTGGTCATGTTGATTTGAGTTGTCTGTGCAGCCACATAAGGTCAGGTTCGTGTCTATGGCCTGGGCTGCCTCTGGGGACCATACTGGTATCCCTGGCCTGTGTTATCTCTGGCCATGTTGATATCCTTGGCCTGTGCTGCTGCCAAAGGCTATGGTGGTGTCTATGGCCTGTGTTGTAGTAAAGGGCCTTGTTTATGTCCATAGTCTGTACTTCAGCTGGAGACCATAGTGAAGTCCATGCACATGCTAACTCCGGAGACCATATGATGTCTGTGGTCTAGGATGTTGCCAAATACAATGTGGAAGTCCATGACCCATGCTCCCACTGACTGTAGAAGGTAAGGAAGCCACTTTTGTAGTGATATCAGTGACTGCAGACTCACAATTGAGAAAGAGGAACATAGAAGGCTTCTGTGACAACCCCTACCACACACCACCCCCAAAAGCAACAGCCTAGGCAAGAAACCATGGAAGAGAACTATGAAAAATTGTGATAAGGATGCTGAAGTGTAGCTCTCCACAGCTGATGGATTCTTGTGGGGGTACAGTGGAAAAGGACTCAGTTTTCTTTATGTGTTTGATCATTGGGAGTTTGAGAATGCTCTAGTGAGTATATGGGCAACAAAAATTGGACTTGTTATTTCTTCTTCTTTCTTCTCCTTCTCTCCCTCTCCCTCCCATCCCCCTCCTCCTCCTCCTTCTTCTTTTGTGGGTGGCGGGGACAGACCTGGGAGGACTGTGAAGAAAGTGTGATGAGGGTGTATGATGTGAAATTTCCAAACAATCAGTGAAAATATTATGTGGGAAAAAGTTCTTTTCTACTATTTAGGCCATAAATATTTTCCCCTTAGCTTCACAGAGTACCAATTAGAATGAGGTCAGCAACTGCAGAGGTTTCAAAAAGCTACATTCATATCTCTGACATTTCTGCTGATGATAGTCTCTTCTTTTTTTTCACTGGGCAAAGGAGACTGCGTTCTGGAGATTAAAATTATGAGTGTTTTTATACTGAAATTAACATACCAAGCAAGTGCACATTGAATATCAGAATCTAAATATTCGGCTCGGTAAAATCCTATTTATGTTGGAGTTCTTTTGGTGTAAGAGAAAATGCACATTCTGTTTTAACAATCACAAGAAAATATGATTCAGGACAGGAAGTCTTCCATACCTTCTACAATAAACCTTCTATTTCCTCTTGAGTTCATTGCCAGAGGAAATGAATGCGTTATGATCTGGCAATGCCTTCTTTTAAGCTCTCTTACTATATATGAAGTGTTTTAAATATTACTCAATTTAGCATATGTTTAAAGAGGAAATATAATCTTGTGTATACACAGGCCACTTAGGCTGTTATTTTTGTCATGAAGACCCTAATTTAGATCATTATTCTCTTCATGTCACACTCATATCCAGGGGAAGAGGAACAATGCTGATGAACCTGTGCTGCATATACAAGGTTTTAATTTGTGCTACTTTCATTTACTATCTATATAGCTTGTTAAATGTCCTAATCAGTGGTTCTTAACCTTCCTAATGCTGTGACCCTTTAATAGAGTTCCTCATGTTGTGATGACCCTCAACCATAAAATTATCTCAATGCTACATCATAACTCTAATTTTCTACTGTTGAATCATAATGCTAATATCTTATATGCAGGGTATCTGTTATATGGCTCATGTGGTAGCTGTGACCCACAAGTTGAGAATCACTGTTCCTAATTGTCACTGAATTAACTGAATTAACAACATGAGCATAAAAGTGTGTCTTACATAGTAGTGAATTTTTTGTCATATTATCCATCACATCCCTATATATTGTAACTATACAATATATTGTAACTATACAAGAATTACAATTCTAAACTCAAAGTTTAGAATGCCACAAATTATAACCACAGTATATAAAACAGACCACTGTACAAGATGTATACACAAAACTCACATCAACCTAAGAATAAATTAAAATTGAAAACTGACAACTTTTAATACTTTTCTCAAAGAAGATGTCAGAAAAAAATGCTATTCTCAAACTTCAAGGTCATTCTTTTCAATTACATTTCAAGTACTGGGGTGACTTCTTCAGTCAGGAACTCAGAGGAAAGAATAGTATGAACATTTTTTGAAGATATCCATTGCTAAGCTATTGTCTAAACACATTTGAACATAAATTTTATAAATCACAGATTATAGTTAAGATAGAAGTATTACAAAACAGATGTATAGTAATTTTTTTTACCTAGCAATTAACATCTGTTTTATCATGGTATTAGACTTTCACCCTTTCCTTTTCAATGAGGACCTTATTGTATATTGCAAAAGAATAAAGGCAAAACAAGACAAATTTTTTAAATATACTTTGGCTAGGTGGTTAAGTATGTTAAACTATCACAGAATAACTTTATAAGTTTTAAATTCATGTGACATTTTTGTTACTTATTTAAGAATTTTGTATGCTGTAGTGTTTTGATCATATTATCATATTCACATACCCTCCCTCAACTCCCCTCAGATCCACCCCCTTTCCAAACCACATAACTTTGAATTTTAACAATTCTAGCTCAATTTGTATTGATCCAAATGTTTCTAGATGTAAAGACTTCAACCGGAATCGACCTCCGAAAGGAAGGAATTCATTTTTAAAAAGAACTTACACTTGGTGTGCTCTTCGCTGGGCAGGGCCACCTCTCCTGTTCTCAGTTTCACTCAGTTACCTGTAGTTTTTTGTGTAAGACTTGTAGGGACATGGAAAAGGAGTATATATGAGAGTTTGGAAAGAAAAAAATGGGACAGATAAATGTTTTAATTAAAATACAATACCAAAAGTAAAAAAACAAACAAAAAGAAAAATTGAATCTTCCTCCCCTGGCAGCTATCTGTTGTCAATAGTGCCTTAGGTACAAGTTAGATTCCTGCCTGTTTCCAAGCTGTCTGTTTACTTATTTGTTGCTTTTGTTTTTTCTATCAGACATCTATGACATATTTTTGTCCTACTTTGCTTGAACCTCATAATAACCTGTACCAAATCAGTGGTACCTTCTAAGTTCTTCACTGATATTGGTTCATGTTTTAGGCAACCCCAGAATCATGTCAGCAAAGCGCTGGAGTGGAACCCATCCTTGTCCCTCATAAAACCATCACTTTATTAAATACAAAAAGTAACTACAGGAGAGTACTTGGGAGTTATTAAGAAGCTGTAGTGATTCAGGGAACTCATTATCCAAATGTGAAATGTAAAAAACATTGAAGGAATCGGTGCCATTCCCATCTGCCAGGTGGATATGAATGAGCATGCAGAAAATTGAACTGAGATCTGATCCCTCACTTTCCCTAGGATAGAGGGTAGGATGAGAGGCTGATGCTCACAAACTGATCTACTGCAGAAAACTTTAGTCAGTGACAGCACAATACCAGCTGATGAAGCTGCCTGTAGCCTGTGCAATGTGTACTTTGAAAACTGTATGTTCTCCAGAAGTTAGAGCCATCTCGCAGCCCTGACTCTTTCAGATGGACATCTGCAATGATTAAATATGTTCTTAATTTGACTGGATTTTAGACTCACCTCAAACACACACCTCTAGGAAAGTCTGTCAGAAAGAAGTAACTGAGGAGACAAGCTCAACCCTGAGTGTGGCCACATCATCCCATACACAGGGGTCCTGAAGGAAAAAAAAAAAGAAGGAAACTCAGCACCAGTACTTAGAGTCCTCTGCTTTCTGACTATAAACACAGTGTGAGCAGCCACCTCACATGTCTACCATTACAGTTGGAGCTGTACTTGCTGCTAAGCTTTCCCCATCATAGTAAACTCTACCCTCACACATGGGACAAAATAAATATTTCCATTTAAAGCACTTTTATTTTGCACATCAGTGAGAAAAGTAACGAATACATCAGGGAGGCCTCAGATCTAGACCACATTAGAGAGAGAACTAAAAGCACCATAAGAAACCACTAAGTGGAATTTATAAATCAGCCAATATATCATATCAACAAAATGAAAGCTGGAAACCACATGGATATATCAATGGAGGCAGAAAAAAATGAATCTGACAAATGTTCCAATTCATTCATGATAAAAATATAAATGAAAGGCCCAAACAAAATGGTCAAAAGGGAATAACCTGTTGAAATGTGAAAGGACCACTAATGATATCATACTTAAGAGTATAAAATTGAAAGATGTGTTTTAATGTTTGATCCAAACAAAGATACTACCTTTTACATTTCTATTCAAAATAGAACTGGAAATTCTAGACAGAGTGATCTCAGAAGAAGGAAAGAAGGAAGGAATGACATTCATATCTTTTTGCAGAGATATGTGGAAAACTCTGATGATTCCTTCCAAAATATTAGAACTAAAATTTCAATAAAAGAGTATGAACCCCATTCTCCTTCTCCCTGGCCATCCTTTATCATCCACTCTTGGCTTTTCTCTTTGTTCTCTGACTCACTCCACAAACTAACTCCAAGTTCACTCACTATCCCAGGCTCTTAGCTAAACCTTCCAGAGTAGCAATGTTGTGGGGAGGGAACACTTTACAGTGTGGAAATTAAGAGAAAGAAGAGTTCAAACAGAATGTGATGGAGACAAGTGGAGACCCACTAAAAGGAATTTTGGAGTTTCTTTGAAAATGTATACAACTTGAGTTTGAATAACCTAACAGGGACCTTATCCTCAGAAAAGATTTAGTCTTTCTTTTTCAGCAGCCATTGTTTGCCTATAGCTTTTTCATTTAAGGATAAGGCCTTGTGGAATTTCTTTGATCTATTTTGGCATATCATTTGGTGATGTTATTCTGGTGGCATTGTTTAGACAACAATATTGCTAATATTTCATGGGTGTGGCTTTCCTGTCATATATAGAATTGGTCGTACACACACACACACACACACACACACACACACACACACACACAGAATCAGAAAAAAGGACTTAGTAGATTGTGTTTGTGTGTGTATGTGTGTGTGTGTGTGTGTGCATGTGTGTGTGTGTGTGAGTAGTAACTAAAAAATAGGTCATGAACTTGAGAAGAGAATGGAAGACACAAGAAAAAGCGGACTAGAGAGGAGGGAGGTATGGAATTAGTACAAATGTAATACTCATTACTAAATTCTCAAAAAAAATTACACTCAATTTAGAAAATGAAGAAAAGAAGAAAGTATGTACAAGGTTTACTGTGTCACAACCAAAGGCTGAAACACAAGATAGGAACCTTGGAGGCCAAACTGAAGCAGAAGCTATAGAGGAATGCTCTTTTCTTACTTGCTTTTCATGCAATAAACGAAATTGGATTTAACTCTCACTACATAAGAAAGTAACCAAAGGAGCTGGAGAGATGGCTTAGCGGTTAAGAGCACTGACTGCTCTTCCAAAGGATCCTGGTTCAATACGCAGCACCTATATGGCAGCTCAAAACTATCAGTAACTCCAGTTCCAGGGGAGTAGGAGGACCCTCACACAGACATACACACAGACAAAACACCAATACACATGAAATAAAAAAAAATAAATTACAAAAAAAGAAAGTAACCAAATAGCCATCAAGGAAATGCAAATCAAAATCTCAATGAAATTTCACAATAGTTTAAATAGTTATTATCAAAAAGACAGAAATAAGAAATGGCATAATGAATATGAAGAGAAGAAATGAACTCTTACATATCATTCATTGGTGGATATTATTACCAACATTATGAAGAAGAACCTATAAATATTTTAAAAAGATAGACTTAGATCTATCTCAAGATATATAGTCAACTGACTTTTGTGTATATCTTTAAATGAAATTAAATCAGCACACCAAGAGACTATAGTACCTGCACGTTTGTTGATGTATTACTCAATATAGTTAAGAAATGGAATTACCCTAGACACTCAGTTGATGAATGCATAAGCCAAATTTACAATATGTAAAGAATTGAATGTTATACAGCTATGAAAATTACTGGATCAAGATCCTCAATATAAGAGCTGATCCCATGAATCTGATAGAGAAGACTCTAGAGAATATTCAACAACTGAGAGGTACAGGAATTTGCTTTCTGAACAGAGCTCTGGTAGTACAAGTATTATGACAAGCAATTGACAAATGGGGCCTCATGAAACTGATAAGCTTTTTTTATAGCAAAGGACATCAAATGATGTCATCATTTGAGTGAAGTGACTGTCTACATGATGGGAAAAATATTACCACCTATACATCTAACAAGGGTGATGTCTAAGTTGTACCGAGAACCAAATATCTAAGCATCAAGAAAACAAACAATCCAGTTTAAAGGACTATGACACTAGATAGTTCTCAAAGGATGAAGTACAAATTGCTGAGGCATAGTTTTAAATTGGTCAACATCTTTAGCCATCAGGTAAATGCCCATTAAAACTACTTTTTAGGTTCTATGTTACCTGAGTCAAAATGGCTATGCTTAAAAAATTACAATTTCTGATGTGCATGGGGCAATGGGAAACACTCACTGCTGCTTTAAGTGCCAACTGGTACAGCCACTATGGAAATAATTCTGGAGGTTCCTCATGAAGCTGGAAATATATCTACATATGATCAAAATGCAGCTACCTCACTAGTAGGCACATTCCCAAGGAACCACATATTCTAGGATGGAGATACTTGTCTATCCATATGTATATCCTCAGGACTCAGGGATCATTTCAGAAAAGGAAGTAAAAAGATTGTAAGAGACAGCAGTAATGGACTTCTTCAGGTGACTGGTAGTTGCTTCAACATGACAGTACACCCATGAACTTACAGCAGCTGTGTCTGCATGCACAGGAGCTGCACAAGATCAAGTCAGTCAAAACACCAGCATTGAAGGAAGGGGAATGGGTAGTTTACGGATTCTCCAGCCTAGCTGAAAAGATGTTGGCAACTGAGGGATACTAAGAAATGAGAGTCAGTTTTCTTCAGAGGTGGGGCCTCTGAGGGGATATGCTTGTTCAATAGATATATACAAACAGCACTAGGTGGAATCAATGGATTGTTTGTGTGTTTGTTTGTTTGTTTGCTTGCTTGCTTGTTTTAAAAAAGGAACACACGAAGTTGGGAGAAAAAAGTGGTGGAGAGGATAATAGAGAAAGCAGAGGGGGATAAAAGTGGAGTAGATTTGATCAAATTGTATTATGTGTATGTTTTATTAAATATGCAAAAAATAAGAAATTAAATTAAAAAAGAATAGACACAATTGGATGCAAGTTAAGAGAAATATGTCAGACCCTGAAAAGCAAATGCTGTGTATTCTGAGCGCAATCCCCCTGCTCATAGAACAGTGAATGTTAGGGGCTGGGGAGGGACATGAGAGACTTGATAACAGGCACTAAAGCATGTATCAATTTAACAGGTCCTAGGGTCCTTCATCACAGAGCAGCAGCAGCAGCAGCAGCAGCAGCTCACAGCCTATTGGTGTTTCTAGAAAGAGAAAAACTCACAGACATTTTCAGGAGATACAAACATCAATTACTTTTAAAATAATGATTCCAACGTGCATTCATGTGTACCCCATAAATGTGCACCGCTAAAATAGCAAAAATCATCAAATTAATTCAATATTTACATGTAAGATGTGAAATCACATGATTGTAATAATAAAGTGTAGGGAAATTTCTCTTGAAGAAGTTAATTACAATACATTATTTTTCATCATTGTCCCAATAGTCCATGGAAGAAAAGCAGAAGTTTGGACACATGGGATTGTATTAGACAACAGACCCACTGTTCCTGAACAGCAAAGAAAAAAAAATCAATATATAGCAAAGACAGTTTCCAGATTAGAAGAAATATAAGCAAACATTCATCAGACAAAGAGCTAATGCCAAAATATACAAGGAACTTACACAAACCAATTGTAAAATCTTAAAAACCCAATTTAAAACAAAAAGACGATGGATCTTAACAGGCAATGCAAATGATGACAAGTCTCTTGAAGCCCAGCGCGTGTGCTGAGAATGCTGAACGTAAATCACTAGAGTGTTGAAGGGTTTCTCAACGAGAAATGCAAACTAAAAACGAAGGACACAACATACCTGTTAGGATAACCATGATCAAAAAGAGAGAGGATCCCCATGTTGGTGAGGCCGTAGAGATGGGGTCTCCCAGTGCACTCTGGGTGGGAATCCATACCAGAGCACATCATGTGGAGTGAAACAAGCCAGGAACAGAAAAACAGCATGAGTTTGCTTCTATACAAAACTTAAAGTTGTTGATCTTAGGGAACTGGAGGATACAGTGATGCTACCAGAGGCTGAACAAGAATCTTCAGCGGGAGACAGGGAGACACTGGTTCAGGCGTACAACATTGCAACTAAATAGTGAAATAGCAGGGACATGCTCTAGTGTGCTAGTACAGAATAGAGAAGCTACCGTTCACAGTAATGCTGTAAACTTCAAATTAGCTATGGGAGGACTTGTACTGTTCTTGTGATGATGGAATCATGTTTTAAAAAGAGGGTATATTGCTACCAAAACATGATAAATGAAAACATTGATCAAAACATTATATGTTTTGATGGCATATCATATATCATATATATCAATAATTTTACTTGACAAGTTTGACAAGCCAAAGAAAGGGAAAAATAAATGTGCCAGCTTGGTTCTAATCCATGAATAGAGGTGGATAAAGGGAAAAAAAAACTACTCTTCTGGATATTAAATCCTGATGAGGGACAAATTTTATATCAAACACCTTCAGAAACCAAAGCCTTAAAAACAGCCTTTTGAATATATTACTCAGTTCATGTTAAGATTCTGAAGATGTACAGAAAAATAGACATTTGGGTTGGGATTTTCATAATTTCTCAGGAAGTATCTGTCCATATCCTAATTAGAACAATTGAATTAATAGAGTAGATCATATGAACATCATTTCCTCACATAGCTTAATACAAAAATGAGAAATGTCTATCAGTTAATTTTAAGACAAGAAATATTAAAATTATTAATACAGTGAACAGATCTTTCTCATAAAATTCATTACCAGTCAAAATTGCCATAAATGTCCATTGTCCCAAGCTAATCTGACAGCACTCAAACCATGTGTTGCACAAAACTAGTTTTATTTGGCAAATTCATTTGGGGCAGGCACCTGAATCACATTAGCAATTATAACCCATGTACTACACATTTTCTCCACTTGCTGTGGCATTTTCTCTGTAAGAAACATCTCTTGTCTCCTCCTGAGGGAACCGTAAAATATAAAAGAATCTCACAGGAAATGTGTATCAAGAATTGCTTCTTGATTACGGCGTCATGCATCACAGCTCTGCTGTTTAGAGGCTTTGTGCTTCCCTTCAAAGCACTAGCTTTTGAGGACCTCTATATCAGCCCCTCGAAATGGGATGTCCTGAAAGTTGGCATTTGAATTGGAAACGGGGATGAATACTGCATTACAAGAATAAGTGTAAGATAGTCCACCCACTTCACTCTTTCATGGCCTTTATAGGGCTTTCCTAACCTTCCACAAATAAAGCCCATGCTCTGTACTTTCAAAGAGTAATTGTCCTGCAAAATGTTGTGCAACAGCTAGATAAAAATTAAATAAAGCCTGATGCCAAAAGAACCTGCTATTTTATTTGGTGATATAAAGAACAACACCACAAAGACTAAGTATTGGTCCTGCTTTCTTTTCAGCTATCATGGGACAGAAACTACTCTCAATATACCAAATACAAATCAAGTATATAATCTGATCCAGCTCTTCAAGTTACATGGGGACTCACTTTGTTGAGTGCATTAAGGTCTCTGCGTGTGCACGAGCACACACACACACACACGTAGATGTAACCAACTGTCTTATAAATAAGAAACACAGAACCAATCCAAAGAAGAAAGCCAAGAGGTCAGAGCTAAGAGCCAAAACCTTACCCTTTCTCCTGCAGTGGTCCTACCTCTTCGAAGGAGCCCGTACTTCCTGTGTTAAAGTCTTTATATAGTCTCTGTTCTGCCTTCTCATTGGTTGTAAACCCAACCACAGGACTGCCTCATTACAGCCTGTCTGTATAGACCTCCAGGTGTTCTATGGTTGGTAATGAGATTAAAGACATGTGTATCCAATGCTGGCTGTATCCCTGAACACACAGAGACTTACCTAGCTCTGTCTACCAAGTGCTGTGATCACAAACGTACACCACCACTGCCCTGCTTTCCTATGGCTTGCAAATAGCTCTGACCCCCAGGCAACTTTATTTATTAACATACAATTAACATTTTGGTATAAAAGAAAAATATCACCATACACACACACACACACACACACACACACACTACAAAACAGACTGAACAGCATTTGAGGTACTCCAATGTTTGCACAATGACATTAATATAAAAAGAGAATAAAGTTTAGACTATTATATATTTATAAACCTTATTTTATTTGTTTTTAATTTGGTTATTTATTTTATGGTGCTGGATAGCAAATAAGGTCCTTATGTATGCTCAGCCAACAGTAAGCTACACCACAGCCTATATTTTGTTCTGAAATAAATATAGAGAAATCTCATCAGCACTTGTAACTTCTAAGTTAAACTATCACCATTTGGATGTATTGTGACATTTTCCTATCCCAATTCCTGCTTTTGATGTAATGTATGTCACCTTCTAATGAGATAACATGTTTCCAATTGAAGGAGCTGTCATACATAACTCCTTTTAAATTATGTGTGACATGCCAACTACAATGAAATCTAAGCCTGTGATGGTTTGAATAAGAGTGGGTCCCACAGGCTAATATATTTGAATGTTTGGTTCCCAGTTAGCGGAATGTGTAAGGATTAGGAAGTGTGTTCTTATTTGAGGAGATGTGCCACTCGTAATGGACTTTGAGCTTTCAAAAGCCAACACCAGGCACATCTCCATCCCTTTCTATCTCCATCTTGCAGATCAGATGCAAGTTCTCAGCTACTGTTCCACTGCCATACCCACCTGCCTGCTGCAATGACCGCCCACTTTGATGACTATGGACAAACCCTCTGAAACTGAAAGCAAGCCCCCAGTTATTGGGGCTTTCTTTAATAAGTTACCTAAGTCGTGGTGTCTATTCACAGAAATAGAGCAGGAACTAAGATAAAGTCTATATAAGAAAGATGAATTAGGCAAAGAAGAAATTGTCTCTATCATTAACTATTTGTCTACTATAATGGATGATGTCAAAATAGAATTAAACAGTCAAATGTGTTCAATGTCTACATCACAGGTACATGTCTACATTTACAAATCATGCTTATGGATGTTTATTTTACGTTTAATTCAAATAATTATTTTAATATTTCTGTCCACTTCAGTCTACTCTAAGTAATTCTACACGCTGACATTCTCAATTATATATAAAGTAAGTAAGCCAGCATGTAAAGAAAATTTACAACAGCAAAAATTCAAGTTCATGGCATCAAAAAGCACTTACTAAGTTACACCATTCTGCTTGCTTTTTTATTTGTGGGGCAAAAGGAAAATAAGTATTATTTGTGCAACATCTGCCCCTCTTTCCCAGTGACTCTTATGGTGATATTTTATTTGTACTGAAATGTGATTTTATTCGTATGTTAATAAACAAAATTGCCTGGGGATCAGAGCTAATAGTAAGCCATAGCAGAAGTCTGGCAGTGGTAGCACACACCCTTAATCCAGATCACATGGCAGGCAGATCTCTGTGTGTTCAAGGATACCACCAGCATGGAGACACACACCTTTAATCTCAATACCAACCATAGAAGACCTGGAGGTCTGTACAGACAGGCAGTGATGAGGAGGTCATGTGGTTGGGTTTACAACCAATGAGAAGGCAGAATAGAAAGTCTGTAAAAAGACAGAGACACAGGAAGGGGGTCTCTTGCAGAGAGGTAGGACAGCAGTGGCAGTGAGGGGTAAGGTTTTTAATCTCAGCTCTTAGCTATTGCTCTGACCTCTTGGCTTTTTACTCTGTATTTGGCTCTGTATTTCTTACTTAACAAGATAGTTACATCTACAGACTCTTCTCCATGAATGCAAGAACTCAGACACACAGTCTTTAAAATATTTACAAGTCATTACTTCTAGGGAAATAACTTACCTATCTCCACATGTGTGCTAACAACACTTGTCGCCTGGGCTGAAAATGGGGAAAACCTATTGAAAGGCTATGGTTTGGAAAGTATGTCATACTCATAAAACGCAAAAGTATTTGCCCATAAAACAATTGATTGCCAATTGATATGTAACATGGATAAATAGACAAAACACACTAAGTGATGCCAGACCCAAAGGCCTCCAACTCAGGTTCAAGTTATGTGTACTATACAGAGGAGGTAAATGCAAATATAGAAAACTGATTGTCATAATGGGATGGAGAGAAGAAATGAAGAATCACTGTTTAGTGGGTCTGAGGTTTTTGTTGAGAAGTGATATAAATGTTGGAACTAGGCAGAGTTGACATTTGCCCAAAATAAAGGATATAAAACTACCACTTGTATATTTCAAAGCAGTTAGTTTTATGTTGTGTCAGTTTAACCTCAGTGTTTAAGAAAACAATATCAAAATTCTAGAGCTCAAACAGAATGATTTTAGGCACTCACTACCACACATTATTTTACAGAAACTTAAATTGTCTTGACAAGTATATTACTCTCTGTAATTAGAATGCTCTATAATAGTTAAATTGTGAAATAGCATTTACTTTTATTATAGCACATACCATTTTGTGTTTTTTTTAATTTTAATATGTCTCTGTGAGAAGAAAACAATTCTTCAAATATCATATTTTGACAGGTTGTTCTAAAGTTATTCATGACTTTTTTTTCTAATTCTTTTACAATAGAGGTTTTCATATAATATATTGAGATTATGAGTTTCCTCTCCCAGATACTCCTCACTGGTCCCTACCCAAATTCACACTCTTTCTTTCTGTCTTCAATTGAAAAATGGCATCTGAAACATAATAATAAGATAAAATGAGATAAAATTTTTAAAAAAGTAATCAATGTCAGACAAAATGAACATGCATATAGAAAAAAGCCAAAGAAAAAGCACACTTATGCAGTGGAATACTATTCAGCTATTAAAAAAGAGAGAGAGAATGATATTGACAGGTAATTGGATGGAGAAATAAAAATAATCATCCTCAGTGAAGTAACCAGATCCCGAAAGACAAATATGGTATGTAATTCTATTAAATGTGGATGCTAATTCTTAGGTTCTCACTAAACAAGATGCAATCTGTATACCCATAGTGATTAGGTACAGAGTAAGGAATAAGGGGAATGGGGAAGAAATGGATCTCCTTGGGAAGGGGAGATAGAATAGATAGGTCCATGGAAAGTTTTAATTGTTGCCTAGTTACTTTGTAACTCTGCTGCTGTGTATGAAGCACGTGTGACATTTTGACAAGATAGCTGTACGAAGTCACAGCCACATTGATTGATCAAAGTAGCAGTAAACAGAAGGAGAAAAGAGAACCTCCAAACAAGAGACCAGCTAAATTCATATAACTAAAGGTGGTTGGCAAATTCCCTTTAGGAAATTAATTTCACCCTTTTAATTCTAGGGCTTGGAGAGTAAAATAATGTGCTGATATGCTGATTTGCATCAAGTGAAGCATTAAATTTCATGATTTACTTGTCCATGGAAGCATGAGAAATCAGATGCAGTAGCCCTACCAAGAAATGGTATCTGCAGCACATTTAAATATTCTCATCCACTAAGCCAAAGGGAAAAACGAAGATTAAGCTTGGTACTTTGTTACTATAAATCTTGCCTCCCAGGTTATGACCTTCTTTCTTTCATTTGAAATGCAGCTTCTAAATGTGTCATTGATTTTTCTCACAACATATAAATTCATCTGCACATAAACCAATAGGCAAATGGAATTCTATTTCTAAAATTAGATTTGGTTCTCTCGGCTTAGTTGTTAGAATCCTATTACTGGGCCTTTCCTGCCAAACACATAACCCAAGCACCAGAGTTCATGATGCTTAGAAAAAGTTATGCCAAAATGTGTTTGTCTTCATATTGGAATACTATGGCTTTAGGCATCATTAAATATTCATTTTTGATGGAATCCATTTGCTTTACTAGCAATATTTCCTACTGATTTACAATTTGCACTATGTCATGTACAGTTTCTGAATGAAGTATGATTAGAATATTAATAACAGAGAGTTCATTTTTTTTAGATACAGTTACGTCTTGTGTCTGCTATGATGTGATTGTCTCCCTACACTTCGTGTAGTTCCTCATGTTGCACTGTTGGTAGGTATGGGTGCTTTAATTGGAGAGATCAGATAGGGGCTGTGGAGTTCAGGGCACCGTTCAAGAGATAATTTTTATGCAGCTTCTTTAGTTTTGATGAGAAGGGTGTTCTGTATTGTTCCTGGTTTTAGATGGAACTGCAGACATTTGCAGGCCTCAACGATGGATCCTAGTGAGGGGCACTTGTTGAGCCTGTAGTATACTACTTGTGCTTTGAGTATGCAGAAGTAAGAGCTAAACTACCCTTATAGACCTATGTAGGCATTTAATCATTGTGATGAAGACCTGGCTGATCCAGGACCCTTGGGTATTCAAAGTGTGCGGCTCTAATATGTATCTTATTCTGAAGCAGAGTAAGACAACATGGTTCTTCCACCTTCCAGTTAATGAATTTTATGTTACTTTAATTTCTTGTGATTTTTATTTACTGCACAGTCATTGATTAGTCTAGCATAATGACAATAAAATCTATTACAACCAGCAGTCCTGATCTAAGAATTATTGCAGCATGTCATACAAAAATTCCGATAAAATAGGGAAATGAATTTTAGCTGAAATCATCAGGAAAATTCAGAAATGCTGTCAATAAAATCATACAATTATGAATGCTTAAGCAGCAGTCAGACCTGAAACACACACTGTAGAAAATGATAATAAAATAGAATTTACCAAATCCAAAGGGCAAATCTAACAATGCCAGATATTTTTATTTTTTTACTCTATTAAAACTTTCTTATAAAGAACTTGAGGGGGGAATGAAAAACAAAACAAGACAAAGAACACAAAAACAAAATTTACCAGACCAAATGTATAGAATATGTCTCAGTAAACTTCTGTACAGTTAGAACAGCCATTTAGAAGCTGTGGAACTTTACATTGGACTTCACAGTTTCACAGTGAAATCTATTTTATGCACTTATCCGCTACAGCAGAATTAAAAAAAAACTATGACACAAGTAAACCCAAAACACATATAGCTTTATATCTTCTTCACTATTCAAGTATCGATTTCTTGTATTCAATCCTTCATTATTTACAAATATTTATTAACCTTTCTGATTGTCCTTTCTATATGTTATAGTGTACCCACATGTACATCTGTTTACATGTATTCATATATACATGCAGGCATACATACTCATTATATTCTAGGATCTACATATGATAAAAATGTTCAGGGTTTTCTTCTGAGATTGTAAGACCTTTCTTGATATTATACATTCTAAGTTTAAATAATTTTAATCAATAAAACTGTAAAAATTTGAAATTTAGTGTAGTCATTTTAAGAAATTTCTGGAGCCCTCCGCCTGTGTCTTTCTTAGGGTCATTATTTTTACCTAACTTCTCTGGAGTTGTGGATTATAACCTGGTTATTTGCTTTGCATCTAATATCCATTTAAAAGTAAGTACATACTGTGTACAGTTAAGATCTCCTGGGTAAACTGGTAGGGGGGTAGAAAAGAAAAGATGGGGGATGGGAACAGGAGGGACTGAGATGGCCAAGTGGAAGGAGAGACGGAGAGGGAAAGCAATGAAAGAGAAATCTTGGTAGAGGGAACCATTAGCGAGTTAGGGAGAAACCTGGTGCTAGGAAACTCCCCAAGAATCCATAAGGATGACACCAGCTAAACTCCTAGCAATAATGGAGAGGATGCCTGGACTTACCTTTCCCTATAATCAGATTAGTGACTACCCTTATTGCCATCATAGAACCTACATCCAGTAACTGATGGATGCAGATACAGTGATCCACAACCAAGCACTGGGCTGAGCTCTTAGACTTCAGTTGAAGAGAGGGAGGAGGGATCACAGGAGCAAGTGAGGTCAAGATCATTTCCCTCAGGGGAAAATCACAGAGACAGCTGACCCAAGCTGATGGTAGCTCATGGATTCTGGCCTATCAGCTGGGGAACATGCATGGGACTGAACTAGACCCTCTGAATGTGGGTGACAGTTATGTGGCTAGATCTGTTTGGGGAACCCCTGGCAATGGGACCAGGACTCATCCAGGGTGCATGAAATGGCTTTTTTGGGACACATTTCCTAGGGTAGCACACCTTGCTCAGCCTTGACACAGTGGGGAAGGGCTTTACCATGTCTCAGTTTAGTAGGCCAGACTTTGTTGACTCCACAAGGGAGGCCTTATATCCTCTGAGTAGTAGATGGGGGGTGAGGCAGGAGAAGGTGAGGGAAGGAGAACTGGGATTGATGTGTAAAATGGGAAAAAAAAACATTTTTAAAATAAATAAAGAAAGGAAATAAAAGAATTTCTGGAATTTTTGACTCTTCCTTTCTCAAAAGAAATCTGGTAAACAATGTAGCAATATAAGCATGATCCATTAGGAGTAGGAAGGGTCAGGAAGCTACAGTAGTACCTTACATTTGAGACACTGAGGCCCTAATGAGGTTCTTCCAGGGCATCAAGGGAAATAACAAATACTTACACCACCAAAGACAAAACACCCATACATAAACAATGAAATGCAATGGGCGCATGTATTGTAGAATCATAAAACCTGCTTCCTGGGGGAGACTATGAGTATGAAGTATTATGCCCTTATGACTATTTTTTCTGGGTGTCTTAGGTTTCTATTGCTGGGATAAACCACCATGAACCAAAAGAACTTGTGAAGGAAATGGTTTATTCCAGCTTCCAGTTGTAATCCACCCTGAAGGGAAGTCAGGGTAGGGACTCAAGGCAGGAACAGAAACAAAACCATGGAAGGGTGCTGTCTCCTCATCTTGCTTTAATATAGCGCCCAGGACCACCTGCCTAGGGGTAGCACCCCTCACATTGGGCTTTTCTGATATCAATCAGTAATTAAGAAAAGTCCCACAGGCTTGCCTATTGATTGATGGTATAAAAGTATTTTCTCAACTGAGATTCCTTCCTCTCAGATGACCCCAACTTGTATCAAATTGATAAAAGGAAACTAGACAACACACTGAGTGAGTCTCATTTTATTATCTGTTTACCAGGTATAATTAATAACTAGGCTTAATTGAAGAATTTTCATTTTCAAATTGCCATGGTTTGACATTTAAATTACATGGTAATTATATTTATACATAATTGAATACAGTCTGAAGTCTGAGATAAGACAGATGAGAAATTTTTACACTATTGTGTTTGGTTAAATTGGCATGTGTGATGGGAGCACAGTATAGAGGAGGGGACATTGGCAAAGATAAATAACACTACAGACTTTTTTAAAAAGTAACATGGACACCAATTATACCTAATTCTAGAATGTTACATACACACAGATACATACATATGAGTTAAAATGGAGTAACTCTATAGCTAACTCATTTATAAAAAGATTACTGGCAGGAACAGGTTACATTTTTAACATTCATTGGCTAGTGAGGCCTCATAGATGCCTCAAATATTATAGGCTATTGACAAATTTATTTGTTATCCTCCAGAACTTTATACTAAGACCCTACTGCTGAAGATACCACATACTTAAGTTATTAAAATAAGGATAGGAAGCTTATAGTGACATGTAAGTCTCATCTCTACTAGCTAGCTTTCACAGTGGCAGAAGATATTATGCCTGCCTACTAGAAAGTTAACAAGAGTCTTACCCATCTACGAATTATATAAGCTACAATAATTAATACTGGAAGTAAATGCCTACTTGTGCAATACTGGCACAAATGTCATAAGAGTAACCAATCATTGTTTGCTTTAAAATAACTACTGCTCCAAGAGATGAAACACTCATGAGACACCATTGTTAGGTCAGGAACATGTAACCAGACAGGTCAAAGAACCAAGCGAAGAACATAGTACAATTATTCTGAGAAACTGACATAGTATAAAATTATTCCTAATGACTTGTTATTATAGCCTTAGATCAATGTACCACTCAACTCTCATCAGAGAAGCTTTTATTTACAGTAAATGGCAATTAACACAGAGACCCAGAAATTATCAATGTGCAGAGAATGACTGTGGAATGCTCGACTTTAAATAGAACAACTATACCATGTGACCTCCTCCAAGGCTCAGGATCATTACAAATTAGTGGAAGGAAAGACTGCTAGAGCCAAAAGATGTGGAGGGTGACTATAAAGCAACAGTGTACTCACAGCACAGCAGAGAAGCTGCACATATAAACTCACTGCAATTATAGCAGCATGTTTTATGCAATAAAGCCTGTGCAAGTCCAGCACAGACCAGTTCCCAATATGGAGAGGTGAGATGGACAAAAAAAATACCACTAATTGACGAGGAGCTATTGATGATTGATAGCTGCTGGGAGAGGGAGAGTCTACTTTATGTAAAAATGTAGTCCTTGGGAAATTAACTGTGCTTTCATGGAAGGCTTCATATCCCAAGATATATGGCAGCACAAGTGGACCTGATTGGTGCAAAAACAAATAAGGTATACAAAGTAGGGCAGGAAAGAAACAGGGTAGAACCAGGGAAGAGCTGATGGAGGGGATGAATATAATCTAAACATGTTATACAAAATTCTCAAAGTACTGACTGGTAAAAACAAAATTTAAATTTAAAAGCTTTTTGAAAAAAA
>CABHPQ010148733.1:0-31924 GCA_902168405.1 Peromyscus aztecus | reverse complement strand
TATAATCACTCCCCCAATGTGCACATAATCAGTCATCACTTGCTCACAACAGTTATATTCATAGTTGTTGACTATGAAGGCAACTGAGATCATCACCCTTAGGTTCATGGGTAAATTCTGCTTCATTCTATCAATGGAACTGTACTCAGCACTAAATGTAAAAGAGCTACCGGTTCATGGAAAGGCATGGAGGATATATAAGTGCATGTTACTGAATGAAAAGGCTAGTAGGAAAAGGCTTCATGCTGCACCGTATGATTAGAATGTATGAGTTCTAGAAGAGGCAGACTGGAGACAGTAACAAGTTCAGTGACAGCTGGGACTGAAGAGTGAACAGCAAGGAGCAAGTGGAGCACAGATTTTCAGTGCAGTGATGTTTTCCTGTGTGACAATTTAATGGTAGATACTTGCCATTATACCTTCTCCAAATCCACAGAGCATATCAGCAAGGGCAGAACCAAATATAAATGATATAGACTGGCTAGCAATGAGCCAATGTCTATTCGTTGATGATGACAAATCTCCACCCAACTAGGAATATGGACAGTGGAGGGTGCTATGTATAAGAGGTGAGGATATGTGGGAACTCCTTAACTTCTACTCAATTACTCTGAAAATCTAAAACTTCCCTAAAAATTACTCTCACAGTAGGAAACCTATCCAGCACAAAAGGACTCATCTCCTACTTGCTCCTCCAATCCTCAGTGCAATTCTTTACTTTTGAACCCTGCTACACCCCTTGCCTGGAGGACTAATTCATAAAGAATGTATTCTTCGTGCACCATGAGCTCCTCTTTTATATGTATAGTTCCTCTTTTCCCATATAAAATGAATATTTTTATAAAACCTAGCCCAGAGCTAGACTTACAGTGATTAAAATATTTCGTGAATTAATATATTTTAATACTGGCTTAATTGAAGCCTAATGGATTATACAGATTCTTAAGCTACAGTTTAAAAGAAGAAAAGAGTGTCTTTTCTGAGACTATCTGGCTGCTTCAGAAGAAGTAATCCTGATTAACAGGCTGAGATCCTGGTTCCTATGGGGTTTTACTCTTGTTAATCTTCTTTGCAAATCCACAGCCTGATATTTAAGGTTGAGAATCAGGAACGGCTTTGAATCTACACAAAGCACATTTATGAACGTAGTTGGAGAGAATACCAAAAACGATTGTAAGTCAACAGACTTACAATCATGTATGTGAAACCAGGACTGTTGGCAGAGTGCATTCAAGAAAACTAAGAGTGTTTATGCCTACTAGAGCTAAAAGTGGCTGAGCGGAGTTACCTGAAATCCCAACGACCCACTACCTCTCAATTTCTCTTTTGCTGGAAATAAATCTGGAAACCAAATTCATACTATGTAATAGCAATTCTCTGGATTGTCCATTTTCAAAGTGGTCTCTTAAATTTCCTGAATTGTGTAAGAACTGACTTTCTGCTTACTAATCATCAATCTCCATCAGTGCCAGATGCCAAAAAAAATTTTGCTACAGCATTGTAGCATTATTTTTTTGAACATTTTCTTATGTGTAGCTAGTTGGCTAGCCATAAAACCCAAGGCTTGGGACACTTGAAGACATTGAAGACATTAAATTTACACCAGGATCATTAAAAGCTTTATTTAAGTGTGTATATGTGTAGTCCTGGGAATTAAACTCAGGTCCTCACATGTGCTAGGCAGGTATTCTAACACTAAACTATGTTTTCAGCCCTAAGAACTAGTTCTCTTCATCTACTCCGGAGCTACAGCTAAACTTCCATATTGGGAAACTTACAGATAATATAAATGTAAGCCTTAGAGTTATAGAAGCTAGGAAGTTCAAAAATCAAGATATCACCATGTTAATTTCTAATGCGAGCTTGTTCTCTACTCGAAAAGTGCCATGAATTCGTGAGAAAAACAGAATTGCATGACAGTTCTCCCTAACCTCTTGGTTTTTCACTATTTCTGCCCTCTCTTCCACTGTACTGCCTGAGCCTTCAAGATGTATCTCTTGGTTTGGTTTGGTTTGTTTTGTTTTCCTCACTCATGACTACGATTCCATATCCTCTTGATAGCCAGAAGAACTCAACCCTTAAACTCAATCTATTGCTGAAAAAAACTTTAGACTGGTTGTAGACAAGGGTATTAGATCAAAAGGGAAGCAATTAACTGGGCTTTTTCTTTTTTAGAGTATGTGTGTACATGTGTGTATAATGTATGTAACGTTTGTGTTGATGACAGAATGGGGTCTCCCTCTTGCTTCCCTGAACCTGGAGCTCTCAGTTTTTCTTTGTTAGGCTGACACTCAGCAAGTCTCCTGTCTCCATCTTCCTAGTTGTGGGGCTACAGGCAATGTGTGAGACTACACTCAGCTTGTTTTATGGTTCTGGGATATGAACTCTGGTCCCAATGCTTGTACACAAAACACTTCTTAACAGCTGAACCATTTCTCCAGATCCTTAACTCAGCTTCTGAGAAGTAAACCTCCTCCTTGGTGATGGAAAGTTCATATATGTTTGTCTGATTGCCATTTGTTACCTACGTACTTCACAATGTGATGGGGAAGATGCTGAAGGGCCTTTAGTCCAGTCTTGGCTCAGGCAACATCTCTGAGTCAAGGAAAAACTCACCTCAGTCTGTGAGAAGAGCTCCACCCACCCAACTTTCAATGCCTAATTTGATATTTTTTCAACTTTGCAGTCCTGGCTAGTGTTTTTCAGTCAGATGAGGCTTCTTGTCTTGAGACCATCATAATTATTTCTGTCCCCTGCATCACAGAGCCACAAGCAAGTTATGCTGCACAGCAGATATTTTATAAAGCCTTTGGAAGAAAGCAATGGGCAACACTGCCATATCTTATTTTTTTCCTTGTAGTTCTTATATGGGTGCACTAAATATACCCCCTCTTTCTTTCTCTTCATTTGCCTCATTTCCCAACATACTAGTCAGTGCTATTCAGACATGTTAAATAACACTTACATTGGCTCTAGGAATATCCAAACTGGATGCTGATTAATAATAGGAAAAGTAAGTCTGAAGATAGGAGAAGAGAGTTTAATTTGGTACCAGGTGGGACAGGAAAGACTTCAATGGTACTCCAAGTAACCAACGGTGCCTACCTTACTATTTCCATGTTGAGATTTAGAGACTGAAGCTTGGGCATGTCTTTTGGAGGACTGCTTGCTTACCTCCGGCAGGATACATGATATTTGACAATCAGAGTGGGTTCAGTAATGAACCTACTAAGACAGTGGCAAAGAGTAAGCAACTAAGTGGGCAGAAGATGGATAAGAAAGTACCAAGAGACTTAGGAGGGAAATTAGCTGCTGACCTACTCAAAATGAAGAGGACAAGCAGTCCAAGAGCACAGCCAGGGTGCTGAGTTACTGTGGTGATATATTTGTAATCTAAGAAATAAAGCTTGCCTGATGATCAGAGGACAGAGCCAGCCTCAGAGTTAGCCATAGAGGTCAGGCAGTAGTGGCACACACCTTTAATCCTAGCACTTGGGAGGCAGAGGCAGAGATCTGTCTAGAGTTCTGTGAGTTCAAGGCCACACTGGGCTATACAAGATTAATCCAGTCTAAAAGAGAAACAGCCAGGCAGTGGTGGCACACACCTTTAATTCCAGCACGTGGGATCTCACACCTTTAATCCCAACACTAGGAAGGTAGAAACCGGAAGTGATATGGCTGGGCAGAGAAAGGAATATAAGGCAGGAGGAGACAGGAACTGGCTCTTTCAGGCTGAGGAGTTGGTGAGTTAAGAGGTGGTGGCTATGGCTTTCTCTGCTTCTCTGATCTTTCAGCTTTCACCCTGATAACTGGCTCCAGGTTTTTATTATAAGACCATTTAGGATTCGTGCAACAAGTTACAGCACCCCAGCAATGTAACTTGGTAGCTAGTTATGGGCAGAAGTATATAGTCCAGTTGGAGCTGTAGAGATCCACACATAAAGGCTCATTGGTACACGGCTGTGCAACCATTGGAAGTGCTCTATACTTCACCCGTTCTGGAGCCCAGACACTAGTGAACAGGGAGCTTCCAAACTTACATGTTCTCTGGATTTTTCTTAAGCCCTCTGATTTTGGTAGTCCTCTGTGCAATTAGAAACTATGACGTTCCATTAGTGGATATCAGAGGATAAGAGAGAGTTCTAAGGAATGAGGAAAGGTTTTTGTAAAGGAGTATGAGACACTCTCTGAGGCAAGGGAGCTCTTGCTGTGTTGGCATCCACTATGCTCCACTACACCCCTGAACAGGCATCTTTTCTAGTTAGGCTTTGCCCGTTTAAGCCATCTTTCCTCTAAAACCTGTTCATAACAGGATTCCCCAACGTCTAAGGCCCGTTCCCTTTGTTCCTCCTATGACAGCATCAGTGATCATCTTATTCCTGAATCATGTCCGTAAGAGTCATAAAGGGAGCGGTCTGAGATGTGTCAAGAGTTCAGGTAGTAGACCAATCTTCTCTGTAAACATTATGCCCCTGAGTTCCAGGTTATGAGTGTGCCCCATGCTTACATGAAGATCAACAGCATGGCTGGCTAATTGCCAGATTTGTTTTTTACAAAGTAAACTCCTAAGTTAGGCTGTCAGTTGACTATTGTAATAATTTAGTTTCCAGGTTATTATGTAAGGATTCAAGACATATATACAGCCTCAGGTCAAATTTAGTTAAACATATTTAAAATTTTTTGTAAAAGTGAATATTGCCTCAACATTGTGCTATATATTTTGCATATATAAACATACATTCCCATATAACATTAAATTGAACAGACTAATCTAATAAATATTCAAATACAGTCTCAAAGCAATCAATGAAATTGAATTAATGAAAATAAACCACTATAGCTAATTAACTAAATGGCTAGACAAATCCAGTAATATTACTAAATGTCAATTGGTACCTAGAATATGCATTTTATATCTCAATTAATATAAATTAAAGATGATTAAGAAACCTAATATCATTTATTTTTAATAAGGCACTCTTCATTCTTCACAATTTAATACTGGATTATTTGGTAGAAATGTCTGCTTCCCTTTGATGGAAGACACCATTATAATACTTCATATGAGATAGACAATGTTAGTCACATAATGAGTTTAGATTTTTTTTTATTTTATACTTCAATTTAATTTTACATATGAGCCACAGATTCCCCTGTCCTCCCCCCTCCCGCCCCCCCACCCTTACCCCAACCCACCCTCCACTCCCATCTCTTCCAGGGCGAGGGCAAAATCATGCCTTTGGATTTTTTTCTGAAAACCTATCTTAAAGTCACAACTGTACAAGAGAAGTCAGGGTAATAGTTCATGCATCAAAGGCAGACAGAGACACCTGCTGAAATAATGTTAATTGCATAGTTCAAATAATCAAGTGTAGGAAATGCCATGTGAGCTCAAAACACCTCACACCTCTCACAGAAAGAAGCTAGCACCAACTGAAGAGTAAGCACACAGCCTGGGAGGTAATCTTATCAGCTACACATCTGACAGAGGATTAATATCCAGAATACGTAAAGAACTCGAAAATCCAGAGAGGAAAACCAAATGACCCATCTGAAAAATAGGCCTGGGACTTGAATAGAGTTCTTAGGAGAAAAAAAAAATTATGGGGAAATATCTCATAAAATGTTCACTGCTCCAAGAAATTTAAATCAAAATGACTTTAAGATTTCAACTTACCCCAGTTAGAATGGCAAACATCAGCACAGCAAAACGACCTACAACAAATGTTGGAGGGGATGTGGATAAGAGATCCCTCATTCACTGTTGCTGGGAATGCAAACTGGTCCAGCCACTATGGAAATCAGTGTGAGGAGTTTTCAAAAAGCTAAAAATAAGACTATTACATGACCCAGCTATACCACTCCTTGTTCTATGCCCAAAGGACTCAACATTTTATTCCACAAGTACTTACCCACTGCTACTCTTTTCACAATAACTGGATAATTGAAATAGCCTAAATATCCTTCAGCCCACGGATGGAAAATAGAAATGTGGTACATATATACTGTGGAATTCTATTCAGCTACAAAGAAAAGTGAAATCATGAACTTTGCAGGTAAATGGATGGAACTAAAAAGATCACATTGACTGAGACAACCCAGGCACAGAAAGACAAACAACTCTTGTCATAGCCTTGTAGCTCCAAATTTTTAGATGTGAGTTCATAACCTGGAGTGACTGCAGGAGCCATGAAAGTAAAATGGGAACATTGCCAGAGTAGAAGTGTCGGGAACAGCAGAGATGGGAACAGCAGGGTATAAGTAATCTGATCAGAGAAATGGGAAGAGAGGGTCTCTGTAGGGAGAGGGAAGTATGAAAATATAGAAGGAAGGTAAAATAACAATAAGGATGACTGAAGAAGTCTTAAGGAATTATTCTATTAAATATTTACCTAAATTAAAAGACTATGATATACATAATTATATATTTTATATATTAATAAATATACTATATTTATTATATATTTATACTTAAATATGTAAATGTGTTATATATTAGAAATTTATATATATTTACACATAAACCGCTAATGAACTTTTTTCATATGGCCTGTCTCACAGAGACAATGGCAAGGTAGGCTCTGCCAGTGAGAAGCAGGTGATGGTAGACACTGAAGAGCTTTGGCCATTATCCAGACTGCATACTTTCATAATATCATTCTTAATTAGCTTTCTCACTGGGCTGTTATTTATTCTGGTCACGCAGAGTAGTGATAGGGTAACCACTGGTGTTCTACCTTGTGCCACAGTAGCAGCATGAAGTCAAGCACATCCTGGTGGACTGTTGCTATCACATGCTCACGGTGACAAGAACAGTGGCACAAGAATGAACCTGAAGAAGTAATAATCATATATAATTGCATTCAATATCGATGCTTCAGTTCACAGTCTTTAAACTCTGTGTAATGAAATTGAAAGTCAGCATAAAGCAGTTCCTCCAATGTACGGCTTTCCTGGATTAAAATACTGTACAAGGACTTCTGCAAGTGGCTTAACTAACTACGTTTTTTAACAGAACATTATTTTCCCTTGAAAGGATAATTACCACAAAAACTAATGCTATTTCAACTTGAGAACCTGACACATATTATCTTGGCAAATCAGAAAGTGAAACTTCTATTTCAAGAACAACCAGACAGTATTTGTGACCAAAGATAAAATATGAAAATTCAAGTAAAAATTAACATTTGGAACACTTTAATCCATTACTATTAATATGGCAATCTTCTATTCCAAAAGGATTTTGGATGAAATTGATAATCAAAGTATTTTATTTGGTGTTTGATACTGCACAGTTCAACATGGTACTCTCTCTTCAGATCTGGCTCTCAGGAAGCCAGTCTTTACATTCTTGCTTATAAATTATGCATAAATGGCCATGATGTTGTATATAAAGACATAGTAAGACACTAAACTAAAACAATTATTACAAATATAAATTCAGAAGAGGACTATGGGGATTCCAGTTATGAACAGCCCTGAAGGGACAACAATGATGCTGAGAATGCTTAGCTTCCTGATTTAGATGCAGTCTTTGTGGGTATGCAAGTTGCGAGAATGCGCTGTATCATGTGATATGTTATACCAATACATCAAGATTTAGAGAGAGCATCAAGGTTCCAAATAATTGGTGGGATGGGGGAGTGGGAAGAACTGGCAATCACTGAATACATGAATACCTGTTTTGTCAGCACAAGAAAAAAGAAACTAAGAATTGCTAACAGCAGGAGAAACAGTCATCCCCAGGGAAAAACACAATTGTTTAGCCAATACCAAAGGGTCAACCCTGAAAACACATACAAATAGCATACAGACTGATCCGATTGTATTTATGTGTTTAGGAACACATGCGCGCGTGCACGCACGCGCGCGCACACACACACACAAAAAAAAAAACCCATGTATACGTATATGTAACAAAAATTAATGAAAAAAGAGATCACAAATTTTAAAAAGAGCAAGGAGGGACACACAGAAAGGTTTAGAAGGAGAACAGGAGAGGGGGAAGTGATGTAATATGCTATGATTTCAAAGAAATAAAATAAATAACTTTCTAAGTATTTAATATTTGTGAGGCTTCTTTGGAAAAAGTAAAATAAGCCAACAGAAAACATCATTAATAGAAAGTACTAAATAAATAGAGCTCTAATTGATAATTACAACACACAAAAGTGGACTCACATTGTCTTTAAAGGATTGTAAGGCTTATTTAAAAGTAAATAGTATCCTTCAATATGCAAATACAAAGGGTTAGATAAGATTAAGAAAAATATTATTTTAGAATTATACACATAGTGCAGCAAAGATGGAAAGAACATCAAAATAATAGGAAAGAGCAGTCGTCAATATTGCACAGTCAAATCTCTCTTAATAAAGTCACCTTTAACATAAAACAAACAGAAAAATTTGAGAAAAATGCCGTCTTCAATCATAATATAATCCATTAATGTATCTTTAAGTTTTGAAACAATAAAAAATTCATATATAAACAATATAATGTATAGAGTTGTAGACAGAAAAATAAATAAATAAAATCAGCTCATGAGTAAGTAGTTACAGCTGTTGCTAGCGTCTGGGCCCAGTATGTATAATATTCATTTTTATACAAATTGGATAATATAGAAATAACTAATTTTAACTGCTAAAAGGAAGTTTTCCATTTTAAAGAACAGATCTTATAAAGACTAAAGTTGCTAACTAGCACAGCCAATTAGAAATAAATATCTACACTTAGGGCACAGACTCTTGTTGGAAGCTAAAATATTAGTCTCTGAACAGAATTTATACTCTCTCATTGAAATAAAATATATATTTCTTATAGTAATTATCTATATAACAAATAGGAAAAAAAGAAAAACTTTACAGCAATTTGTCATCCTTGATGTGCATGTGTGTAGAAAACTGTACTGTCTTCTTTACTGGTTGGTCCTTAATATGAAATGACTGCTTGGTTGGATTATTTTTTTCTATTCTTTCACTCTAAAGAAGCATCTGTGAAGAAAGTAAATGGACTAGTGTTCGGGGTTCCTAGAAATGGGCCTGGGATATGTAAATGATATATCTGATATTGTTAAGTTAACATCTGATATATAACCACATAGAGTTCCGTCTATATCTTGCACCATACACAAAATGAATAGATGAATGTTGGATGACTAAAGCCCTATTTGTCAAAATCAAAACTTGAATGGCCCTAGGTTAAAATACAGAAGAATACACCTCTGTGGCTTTAAGGAAAGGTAAGATTAAAATGCAGTAATGTGTCCAATGTGGAACATCATCCAATAAAAGTTGAGCACACAGTGGGATGGAGTTCAGAATCTTCACAGCAATATGAATTAGCCTTCGATGCCTTGATTTGCAGGAATTAAGTTGGGCCCAAAGAAGTGAAAGAGAGATCTGGATAACAGTGAGGTTGGAGTTGGTCTGAGAGGTGACTATGAACAATGGCTGAAGAGAATATTATATTTGTGTGTGTATGTGTTGCTAGTATATACAATAAACATTAATCCTAGAGGGATAGATTTAGATAATATGAAAATAATTGAGGGACTGAAAAGATGGTCACTGGGTAAAGTGCTTGCCATACAAAACTGGGGTCATGAGTTTAATTTTAAAATCCATGTAAAGTAATGCATGATCGTGCATGTGTGATTATGATACCAGTGCTCCTACAGAAAAACAGGAAGCAGACACATGCCTGTAGGTTAACTAGCCTGGCATGCAGAACAGCAATCAGGAGACACCATCTCAAACAGGGTAAATTGCCAGTACTGACACACAAGGTTGTCCTCTGACCTCCACATGTATAGACAGACAGACAGACAGACAGGCACGCGCGCAAGCAAACACAAACACACACACATGCATACACACATGCAGGCATGATATACACACACAGAAAGATATAAATAATATAAACATTAAAATGATATATAACAATCTCCTATTAATATGCAAAGGACACATAGCTGAATAGATATACGAGTCTGTTATATAAATAAAAAAATTCCCAGGAAGGGACATCAAAGTTGCCTCACCTAGTTGTTAGTCAGGAGAATGAGAAGCAAAATAAACAGGAAAAAAATCATAATAATCAGTCTAGAAAATGATCCAAATTTAACAATTCACATGCAGAAAGATAAATTTTGTGTCTTAGAGGGTTTGTGAACTGGTAACAATTATTATGGAAAACCATTTTTCATACTCTATAAAACTGAAAATCTACATGTCTCCAATGTATTTCATGTGCCCTCCAGCTCTGTCTGATGCAGAGTTTGAGAAGACAAAGGCAGAAATGACAGCATTTCTGATAATGTGAAGCACTGTAGGAAACACATTATAGTGGGGCAATAGTGTAAATTACCATACAAGTTATTTAGAATAGTAGTCATTAAAATTAAGGAGCTGAATTTATATATGATATAACTATCAAAGTCAACATTCTGTCAAAGTACACACACATAAATATAAACAACTTGCCTTTGTAACTGTACACATCAATCTTTATGTATATATTTCATACAGTATATTTAAGTTAATTTACAGTTCAGTGAAAGAGTCTATATTCTCAATATAGAAATTAGTAAGTGGAGAAAAACATATATTTGTATAATACATTATTTCTGTTATAAATTACCCAGAATCAAATGTTGATGCAAACCATGGTGAAACAAAACTTCCACTCAACACAGACTGACTTCAGCAAAACTGGAAATAAAGGCTGATGAGCGAAAGAGAACCTGTGTTAGTAAGTTATATTTTCCCTTTTATGATATGCAGGTGATGTAAATTTAAATATAAATAGCTACTGATTCATGTCTTCTTCTTCTTCTTAGAGTGTTTCATTTTAAACTTCTAGAAATGCCTGTTTGCATTCCCAATATTGAATGTTCTGCTTCAATAAACAGGAGGACTGTGGTGGTCAAATAAGAATAGACTATGGGAACTTTTGAAGTTGGATTAAATACATTTTTGCATTATAGTGTAGCTTCAAGCCCATGGGGGCCCAGGGAGTGGAATTTGGTAGTTTGAATAAGGATGGCCTCCATAGGCTCATCCATTTGAATGCTTAGTCATCAGGAAGTGGCACTACTTGAAAGGGATTAAGAGGCATGGCCTTGTTGGAGTAAGTGTCCCCTTGTTGGAGGAAGTGACCCTGGGGGATCAACTTTGGGGTTTCAAAAGCTCAGGTCATGCTCAATGTCTCTCTTCTCGCTGCCTGCAGATCCATATATAGAACTCTTAGCTACTTCTTCCACACAATGTCTACCTGCATTCTGCTATGTACCCTATCACAATGACAATGAACTAAACCTCTGAAACCATAAGGCAGCCCCAATTTATATTATAATCTTTATATTATAAGAGTTCCTATGGTCATCGTGTCTCTTCATAGTAACAGAACACTGACAAGAGCAGAAGTTTGTGCTGTGATAAAACTGGTCATGCTGCATACTTGGCAGAATGTGGATTTGAGAACTTTGGATTAGGAAAGCAACTGAAAGCTTTAGGTGGGACTTAATGAGCCATACTGGTAGGAGCAAGAAACACAGTGCTGAGGGCAATTTAACTGTGAGGGCCCAGATCAAGAAGTCTTAGAGCAGAAGAATATTAGTAAGTGGCCTAGAGATCATTCTTGTGATATTTTGGAAAAGAAGAAAAGAATGTGACTGCTTTCTGTTCTTGTCAAAAAAAAAAAATCTGCTCAAGCCTAAATTGAAGAGTTTTGGATTAACAGTATTGGCAGAAGAGATTTCAAGACAACCTAGTCCTGACTATATCCTGTGGTTATTAATGATCACTCTTATGCAGATCTACAAGGAAAATTAGCAAGCTGAGAAAGAAAATACACAAAACATACAGTTTAAGGAGCAAAAGGGCCCCAAGAAATGTAATGGAGCTAAGTCCAGTGCTCAAAGAGATTTAAAAAAAAAATGAGGAAAAGCCTGACTCAAAATGGAATGGAGGGAGTGTAACATCAGGGCAGGACTCCGCACAGCTAAACTTCCAACTTGTGAAAAGAAATTAAAGTTTAAGCAGTGAAGGAAAGCATCAAAAACAGAAAGCTGACACAGACGTAACTGAATACCGAGGCTAAATTCCAGCCTCAGAAAACAGCAGAACTTGGCAGCTTTGGCTACATGATTCTGGCTTTAGAGTCAAGAATATAAGAAAGGAGTTGAGGAATCTCCATCCATAGCTAAGGAAAGCCAGTGAGGCCAGGTGTGTGTCATTGGAGTCCTTGCATGGAGGACCAGAGAGGCCATTGAGTGAAGATGTGAGGATGGAGCCTGGATTTTGTTGAAGACCCTGAGGTAAGATAATGAGGATGACAAAGTCACAAGACATCTGCCAAGGAGAGGTGCTAACAAGGTATGGGACCAACCCTAGAAAGAGAAGTGTGTTGCAGTCAACAAAGCTGAAAGGAGGTGGAGATCTGAAGAGCCCTTTGTTACTAGACATGGAAACGCAGAGTTTTGAGTTTGCTCAGCTGTTTTTTTTGGCCTCGCTTTATTCCAGTGGTCTATCACCCTGCTTCCTTTCCTCCCTTTTGGAATGGTAATGCATATTCTATGCCATTGTATGTTGGAAGTATGTGTTTTTATTTTCATTTTATAGGGATTACAGTTAAGAGATTGCCTTGAGTCTCACAAGAGACTTTGAACTTTGGACTATTAAATAGTATTGAGACTTTGATAGACTATGGGAATTTTTGAAGTTGGACTAAATCCATTTTTGCATTATGATGGCTACAAGTCTATGGGGACCAGGAAGTGGAAAGTAGTGGTTTGAATAAGAATGGTCCCTATAGGCTCACATATTTGAAACATATATTAGCTTAGTCATCATATATTTGATGACTAGGAAGTCATCAGAGAGTGGCACAGCTCGAGAGGGCTTAGGAGGTGTGACCTTTTTGGAGTACCTGTGGTTTTCTTGGAGGAAGTGTGTCACTAGGTGGGCTTTGAAGTTTCAAAAGTCCAAGCCAGTCCCAGTATCTCTCTCCCGCTGCTGCCTGTGGACCCAGACGTATAACTCTCAGCTCCTTCTCCAGCACCATGTCTGCCTGCACACTGCCGTGCTTCCCGCCATGATGATAATGGACTAAACCTCTGAAACTGTAGGCTAGCCCCAATTAAATGATATTCTTTATAGGAGTTGCAGTAGTCACCTTACCTCTTCATAGCAATAGAATACTGACTAAGACTTGGAGCATGTCAGGGTACCCAACCAGGGTGAACTGAGTTTTTATTTCCTCAAACTAAAACCAAATCCATCTCTCATAATGTCTCGTTTGCATATATTCAGAGACAGTGCCATATGTGCAGCAAATGAGAATTTTTAAAATACTAAAGTCAAATGACCTCAATACTAACACTTATCTGGCTTTTAATAGAAAGGGGGAGAAGAGATTATAGGAGCCAGATGGGTCAAGGACACCAAAAAACAAACAAACAAAAAAAAAACACCTCAGAATCCTGGGCTCATAGGGGCTCACAGACACCAAATTGAAAATCAGGGAGCCTTCGTGGGACTGACCTAGGCCCTCTACATATATGTTACAGTTGTGTAGCGTGGTCCTCTTATGGGACTCCTAACAGTGGAGACAAGAGCTGCCTTCAACTCTTTTACTGGCTTTGGGACCCTGCTTCTCACACTGGGTCACTTTGCCCACCTGTAATACATGGGGAGGCACTTAGACTTATTACAATTTGATGTATCATGTTTTGTTGATATTCTTTGGAGACCTGCCTTTTCTTAAACAGAAAGGGAAAAGGAGTGGGTTGTAGGGGGTGGGAACAAAGGTAGGTCAAAGAGAGGAACTAGAAGGAGAGGAGGGAGGCAAAACAGTGGCCAGGATGAAATATCAGCCTCACGGATTACAAAAAAAGTCTTTTCATTCTAATTAAAACAAACCAGAGATAAAAGAGAAGATAAATCTTAGGCAGTGGCATGGAATAAGTAAGAATATCCAATAAAGCTGATGCAGTTGCTGATGTCTGAAAGAAAGAGTGCTTCCAAGAACCTCTGTGATGCTTCCTCTAAGGACAACCATGATTGTGTAACAGTCACCATAACTTCACAACATCTTCCAAGACTACACAATATCCCCCATGACTACACAACATCCCCCATAAAAACACAACATCCTCCATGACAGCACAACATCCTCCATGACAACACAACATCCTCCATGACTGTACAATATCCTCCATGGCTGCACAACATCCTCCATGACAACACAACATCCTCCATGACTGCACAATATCCTCCATGACTGCACAACATTCTCCATGAGTAGACAGCATCCTTCATGACTGCACAACATCTTCCATGGCTGCACAACATCCTCCATGACTGCACAAAATGCTCCATGAATAGACAGCATCTTCCATGACTGCATAACATCCTCCAAAACTGCACAAAATCCTCCATGACTGAAAAACATCCTCCATGAATGGACAACATCCTTCAAGACTACAAAGTCCTCCATGAATAGACAACATCTTCCATGACTGTACAACATCCTGTATGATGGCACACATCCCCATGACACCACATCCTCCTCCATGACTGCACAAAGTCCTTCATAACTGCACAACATCCTCCATGATGGCACAACTTCCTCCATGACACCACAACATTCTCCTTTCAGCTGCATTTTTGAAGGACTGGGAAAAGAAGACTCAATCACTAACTGCTAAGTATGTAAAACTACATTTCAAACTTGGTTTGCCTGTCCCAGATTCTGTTTGATTGTTATGAGAATAGTCTGATTTTCTCTACTAAGAGAATTGCTAATAAAAATAATTCATCTTTTCTAAATATTTCTGGTTTCCCTACCCAAACTAAAAAGAGTTTTGGGGGAGGCAAACTCCCTTCCTATTGTGTCTCTTGCACTCAACACAGCCCATCATCATCCTCTGAGTCAGGCATCTCAAAGTGTCTCTCTCTCTCTCTCTCTCTCTCTCTCTCTCTCTCTCTCTCTCAGAACCAGGATCAACACCAATTGGCTTATAACACACCAATATCCTGTTTTGGCTTGCTTACTATTGGAATTACAGGCATGTGTCTCCATGCCTTGCTCCCATTCATTTGCATTTGTCTTTTCTTAGGGTAAAGATGTTCAATAGGGTCATAATCTCAAATGTTTTTGCCTCTTTTTCCTCCTTCAATTTGTTTTTTAAGACATGAAGAAAAAGGAAATAGTATCTGGTCCTTTAATTTAAATGTCTTTCTTCATAAAGGATTTTCCCTGATTTTATGTAAGACAACTCCTCTCTTAATGAGTTGTGTGAGCCACCTGTTGTAGTCCCATGAAAAAACAGAAGGGCATAGTGTGAAATGTGCCCAAGGAAAGGTCCTAGGTAGAGAGCATAACAATTCCTTAAGCCAAGGTTAGGAGGAGGGCTTAATGTGATGATATTACATTCAAAGGTGTAGGAAACAATGACACAATTGGACATATATATGAGCTATGTTTACATAAAACTCTGGAGCTGAGACTGCTGGAGGGATCAGGGGAAGGATGAACTTTAATATTATTGTGTATTTAGGGAAAAATAAAAATAACTTAAGCAGAAACCCACCAAGCAGACTGGGAAGTATCTACTGCAACCATGACCTCACCTTTCTGTGACCAGCTTAACTGTCCTCCATTCTGACCTCCAAGAAAGTCAGCATTGCCTCTCTGTCCCTTCTAAAGGGCTGTGCATAGATTCCTGACTCTCAACCAGAGGAACAGGTTTCAGGGGCCATGTTCTAGCACACCAAACTCACAAATCTTTGTAAAACGTACTTGGAATTCAATTAGACTCATCCACAATTAAATTTATGTTCAAGTTGAAAGAGCTGAGTATGTGTACGAGACATGTAAGATTTAACCAGGTTATCAGAGTAAGCTGGCCAAAGAATAATTCTACAGGTGATATGAACTTAGAAACAAAATAACAGAGGGGGCTCCAACTAGAGACAAGGGAGGGAGGTCAATACAGAAAGAGAACGGGAGGTGGGGGCCAAATAACACCAAGGTTGATTGATAAAAACTCAGTGAGTCGTATTGTCTTATACTTATCTAAAGTTATACACAATATAGGTGTACGTATTCATGTGTGTGTAGATATATACATATATACATATATATGTATATATATATAATATGAAAGGAAGTTCAGCCACTTGGGGTGACAAGGTTCCCCACAAAAACAACAGACTAATAAAAATCCTAGTAACAGGCAAAGCTCTTTTAGAATGGTTGGTCAGAGTAATCCAAGTGATTCCAAAAATACAGATAATAATGGAGTCCTTGGTTACCTCTCAGGAGTTGAGGGTGTGTCTTGATTTCTGAAGACATCACACTTTCTTTTTTTTCTATTTTCTCATTTTGTTTATTCTTCTCTCATATATTACATCCCAACCACAGTTTCCACTCCCTCCCCTCCCCTACCACTCACCTCTCCTCTTCCCCAGATCCATGCCCTCTCCAACTCCCTTCAGAAAAGAGCAGGCCTCCCAAGGCAAGGCCTCAAGTGAAGGGATTGGGACACCAACCCAGCCACAAAACCTTTGACCTACCGCTTGTCCTGCCTACAGAGTGTTCTGGGACCAGAGCCTAGAAGACACCACAATCTCAGGACACAGGACGCAGATGACCTGATCTGGATCTGGTCTAAAAGCATCTCTCTTGCAGTCTAGCTTCCATGGTTCCAGAAAATGTTAGGCAAGCTGACAAGTGAGGGAAGCAATTCAACAGGCCTACCCAACTGCTATACCCATGAACCATGACAATTACCAGCATGGCAAACTATGCATAAGGATGCAAAATGTGGCAACTAGCAGCTGTCGAGCTAGACTTGAGAGCTACTCAACAGGAGGGAAATTATACCTGGTACTGGAAAAAGGCAGTGATGTGAGGTCATAAACTTTAGAAAAGAATCCACTATTACCACTGCTCTGCTATGAACAGAGTAATTCCTCTCTATGTTCACCCTTGTACACCCAGATTCCAAAAGGGATTGTTATTTACTGACTGGTTGTTAATCATTTGATAAATAAATTAAATTAAAATGGGAAAACATAGGAGGGGTGAGAAGGGGGTTGTTAACTAGGGAAGGGAAGGGGTCTAATTCAGAGAGAGAAAGAAGGAGGAAAAACAAACAACACTAAAGTTGTTTGGAAAAGCATATTATTTTATAAGCTTACCTAAAATCGCACATGTAATGTGTGTGTTTGTGTGTGTGTGTGTGTGTGTGTGTGTGTGTGTGTGTGTGTGTGTGTGTAGCTTAAATGGAGTTATGCTACATGGGGTGATAATAACCCTCCTGGAAGCCATAGACAAATTTAACAAAAACTCCAGTACCATGCATGGGAAACCTCACTTCAAGCTGTTGGTTGGGGTATGGGTTCGAGATACTAAAAAAGACTAGAGATTATTGGTATTGCTCTTAACAGTTTCCCAGAACTTGAAGGTAAGACCCTGTTTCTGAAGACATCACATGCTTTGGACACAGGACTTGGAGGAATCTAGCTGGAACTGACCTGGAAGCCTCCTTTCTGAGGATTACCTCTCAAAGAAGTCAGAGGAATTATACAAGGCTGACAAAGGAGAAACAATGGTGTCCAACCCAGCTGAAATCCAACAATAACTGGTTTGCAAGATAGCCTCAATGGTGCAATATTGGCAGTTTTGTCTTGGCAGCAACCAACAGCAATGTGATAGGATATAGGGCCCACTCAATGGGAGGGAATTCATGCCCGTATTGTAAGCCTAGGCAACCACCCATGACTGGGAAGGTCACCTATTCTAGAAGAGAATCTACTGCTTGGAATCTAATAACAATATTATTTCTTACTACATTCTAAATACTTACTCTTATACTCATAGACAGTGCAGCTCTCACCCCTCATCAAAGAAGCTTCCTTTTGTAGCAGACAGAGACTGTTACAGAGATCCATAACAGGTCAAAATGCAAAGAACAACTGACTACGAGTGTCCAACTCCAACTGAGAAATCTACAACACAACTCCTACAGCTAGAGCACAGAGAATATCCCTGGAAGAGGGGCTGAAAAGATTGTGAGAGCCAGAAGATCAGAATGTCTACTGGGAGATGGTGTCGTCTACAGATGACAAAGAAATGGCACCAATGAATTTTCAAAACTATGGCAGTCTAAGCAAGACCCTAATAATGATAGCATCAGTTTTCATACCAAGGTTGGTGGGGGAAATTTCACAAAGTCCCAATCCTAAATGAAAAGCTGCCGGCTACTGTGAGAAAGAGAATCAGTCTTCTCCGGGGACAAGCCTCTTGATAGCTTAGCTAAACTCATGTAATGAACCCTAAAAACACATGAATGTAAGGGCAACACTAAATGAACTTGTGTGTGTGTGTGTGTGTGTGTGTGTGTGTGTGTGTGTGTGTATTTGTGAATTTGAGAGTGAGTGGGGGGGTTACAGGGGAGGATTTAGAGGAGGAAGATTGAGGGGTGGAAATTATATAAACAAGCACTCATGTATGAAATTCTCAAAAGATTAAAAATATAAATTAACTTGGTATGGTGGCACAAGCCTTAAATCCCAGCACTCATAAGGCAAAGACAAGAGGATCTCTGTGAGTCTGAGGCCAGCCTGGTCTACATAGTGAGTTTCAGGACAGCCAGAACTACACTGAAAGACCCTATCTCAAAAAATAAATATAATTAATTAACTTAATAAAAGAAAACAAATATAATGTACACATATGATATATAAAAAGTATGCATGCATACATTTATTCATTTATTTATTTATTTATTTATTATATTGAGAGAGAAAATGAAAAAACTGATTAGATTCAGATTCTGATTCTGAACTCTACAAGTTTGGACAAATTATGTAAAATTCTAAGCTTTATTTTACTTCCATATCAATTGGAGTTAACATTCACATTTAATAAATTAAATTATAGAAAGAAAATGAAAGCGAAATAAAAATGTATAACTAGAGATAAATAAAACTATTAGTTAAATTTAAGTGTTTATCATGACAGTAGAAATGAATTGCTAAACCTTTCATTTGCATTTAGAAAATAAATGCTCATTAGTTGAAAATCTGCTGACTCTCATATCATACACTCTGGTAGATATCTGCATGTTTGTTTTATCTTTGATGAAATGTGTCTCCAAGGCAAGAACTGTCCGTGCAATTATTCAAAGCATGCTTGACACATGTTTATGACATATGCTTATCTCCCAACTCCCTACAAATCACTGGCTATTGCTTATGTACAGCTCTAAAACCAAGATTTATTCCTTCTTCCTAACATTTATTTTCTTTCTGCTCTTCTTAAAATAGCCCTCACCCTGCATCAGATTGTTTCTCCCTGACCAGGATATTTGTTTTTTGGGGTGTTTTCCCCAAATATGCTGCCAATATGGGTCTCATCTTTGTCATCAACTATTGGCCACACCGGCAGTGAGATAATGTGGTGATCTACTTACTTACTTTGCATCGATCCTAGGGAGAAAGGTTTTTAAGAGGACTGGGTTTCTTATTTTCTTACAGTATTTTCAAGCTATTGATATGCTGCTATGATAAGTAGGTATTTGCTGTAACTCTACATAAATATCATTTTCTCAACAAGGCCATCCCCAATGCCCAGATATATAGTTACCCACCTCTAATTAAGATCAATACTTCTGGTACTAGATATTGAAAAATATAGAAATGCTTCCATGATCCCAAGGCACCACTGAGCTGCCCAGCTTTGGACAGCAGTAGCTCCTGGTTTCAAGTTTATTTCTTATAACTGAAGGGTTTGCCATGTTCTGTCTTCAGGATAAGACAGCTTGTGGTCTGTGACTGATGGAAAACTTTATCCCCCAAATCTCTGGAAGTCATTCCAATTCATAAGCCTTCTTTATGAAATTGGTTAGGGTTTTCCACAAACAGAAATGATCCTTTCTCTCCCCAGTGTGATGTCAGAGGACTTGACCAGGAGGAACAAGGGGATCACGGAGGCTCAAGGACCTTGGCTGCTTTGTTACTCCAGGAAGCCTCATAGGACTTATTTGAATTATAAGCAGTCTTGGTTTTAGCATCTTTGCTTAGATGATAGATAGATGGACCATGAGAGTCAGGAAGTCACAGAACAGTCTGGATGCAGAGTCAGACAGAACTTAGTGCTGCCTCATGCCCTGCACCAGGTCAAACTGGGGTCAACCCCTAACATTGCACATAGAAAAGTCATTGCATTGAATTCTGGAAAAGATTGTCCAGCTGTATGAAACAGTCTTTCATAACACAGGACCCTTGTCTTTTTCTTATTTTCTCTCACTCTTTCTCCTTGCTTTGGCTAACTGTCTTGTCCAGGGGTTGAAGATCTCCATTCACACTCAAAGAATTAGTTTTCTGATTCTCCCTATGACTACTTGGCAATAAAAAGCTGGGGTGTTTGTTTGTTTGTTTGTTTTTGTTTTGTGCTCTATTATCTGAGAGGCATCCTACGATCCTTAATCTAGGAAAAACCAAAAGCAAAACCAAGAATGCATTCATGATGAACTGGTGCTTGACAGGCCCACAGTACAGCAGTGAAACATTAAATCAGCAAATGCTAAGTTTTACCTCTTATCTTTAACTGACTGCATGAAATTCTGCAAATTCCTGAATGTCTAGAAGCTTGAGTTGACTCCTAGATAAATAGGCATCACATCATTTGGGAGCCAATTTCATGATTGTGGTAAGAATTAAATATAATTAATGAAGTCCCATGCTTGACTAATTCGTCAACGCCATCATCAGCACCAGAATAAATATTCCTGGATAAAATATTAGCTCTTACAAAGAACTCTTTCATTTTAACTCAAGCAGGTAAAAAACAACAAAATCTTGATGCTCTAATCATCATTACTTATTTCTTTATTCATCTTTTCTTTTTTAGTTGAAAGGACATAAAGCTCACCCAAATACCTTAGCAATATAAGCGCCTACAATGTTAAATAGGCAGCTTTAAATAGAAGAACTCTTCTGTTTTTAACCTATTTCAAAGAAGACTGAGAAAGAAGAGATGCCTTGTGAGACACTCATCCTTAGTCCCTCATTACTACACAAGTCCAGCCTATTTTGTGTCAGGGACTTTAACAACTGGTCTTTGTTACTCCAGGAAGCCTCACAGGACTTATTTGAATTATAAACAGTCTTAGTGTTAGCATCTTTGCTTAGATGATAGATAGATGGACCATATATAGGTAGATAGATAGATAGATAGATAGATAGATAGATAGATAGATAGATAGATAGATACCTGTGTGTGTTTTAGATGTAAAATACAGAAATAATTTTTCAAGCATACATGTAATATAGAGTACATAGTCTGTTTTAGTCTTAATTTTCTTGCTAGCTACAATAGTTTTGTAAAATCAAGTTCTGTCGATAGATTTATCTCTTTAATAGTCTCATTCTTCAAATGCTTACATTTTAACAGTACAGTGCTGAAAGATGAAAATAAAGTGTAAATTGAAATCACATTGCAAAGAAAAAGCCCATTCTGCAATTTCAGGAATGGTCATTTCTATCACAAACACCACAGCCAGAAGCCCAATTTCCACATCAGCACTTCATTATCGGAGACTTCATTACTGGACACTTGGTGCAGGAGCGCCTTTAAGAAGGTGGTAATTGTGTGTCCATGGTTTTTCACTCTCTGTGACTCTCATGTGTGTTTGTTTTATCTAAAAGGAAGACTGTGAAGTCCAATGTGACTGTTCCCTCTGTTTAGTCATAGTGTTGGCTTCAGTGACTTTGTGGTTTGTGTTGCTGTGATTGACTTTAGTGCTGACTGGGAAGGAGCAGCCAACTTTCCAGGGTGTGATGGGCTCTCATGAACCTGCCTCAGGGGTCGTTTTGAGTCTTTGAGCCAAGAGTCTTCTTTGATCCTAGAAAAATCAGTGCCTAGAAAGCATGGGGAAGCCAAAGTCACCAGTATTTGGAGTCACAAAATCACTCTACAAGGTGCGGACTGAACCTGTTTCCTAATGTTCTCATATTCCTGGTTTTCTTAGAGTCACAGCTCCCCTGAGTAGCCCAGTCAGTGCTGTTTGTTCTCCAGGAACTCTCAGTGTACAACTAAGGAGGCACAGTAATCACTGATGTGCAGGTGCTGCCTCCCAGTAATCACTAATGATGTACGAGTATGAGTGCTCCCTCATGCTTCTTCCTAGAAGCCCTAAGGAAAGTGTATTAGTTAAGTTTCTGTTGCTGTGACAAATATCAAAAGCGACTCGGGAAAGAAAAGGCTTATTTGGCTTACAGGTTGCAGTATACCATTGAGGGAAGCTAGGAAGTGAACTCAAGGCAGGAGCCTGGAGGCAGAAACTGATGCAAAGATCATGGAAGGAGTCTTCTTACTGGCCTGTTCCCCACGGCTTGCTCAGACTTATTCCTTATACAATCCTAGGACCACCATCCTAGGGGTGACACTGCCCACAGTGGATTGTTTCCTCCCACATCAATCACTTATCAAAAAAATGCCCTCACAGACTTGCCTAGAGGCCAATCTAATAGAGGCATTTTCTTAACTGAGATCCCCTCTTCGCTGATGACCCTGGGTTGTGTCAAGTGGACAAAAACTAACCAAGACAGAGATCAAAGCATCCCACTCTTCAGATGAGTGTATCTGGGAGGTTCAGACACTATGACCCTCTTCTTTCTTTTGCAAAGTAAGTGAGGATAGAGTGGTAATAAATTATTGAGATGAAAACTTCCTCTTACAGAGGTGTAATCCTATCATAATAAACAATTTTGCAAAAGCAAAATAAAGTAGAAAAACAGCAACAGATCAGTTACACAGGAAACAAACCAGCATAACTTCTGTTTTTGGTTTGAATAAAAATGGCTCCCCATAGGCTCATATACTTGAATGTTTGTTTCCCAATTAGTGAGACTGTTGGGGAAGGATGAGGAGATGTTGCCTTGCTGGAGTACATGTGTCACTGTGCATGGGCTTTGAGGTTTCAAAAGTCCATGCCCCCCCCAACACACACACATACACACATTCTCTCTGCTGCAACTTGCAGATCATGTGAGCTCTCGGCTAATGCTCCAGTTTCATGGCCCCCTGCCACCATGCTCCCTACCATGAAGATCATGAACACTCTGAAACTGCAAACGATCCCTAACTGAATGCTTTCTTTTAAAAGTTCATTGGTCATGGTGCCTCCTCCTACCAATAGAACAGTAACTAAGGCAGCTTCCATAACAACAGTTAGCTAGCACCTTAAGAAGATTAGAATCTGAAGGACAATATAAAATAGAAAAAAAGTCACCACAAAAAAAGCATTGCAGTAAATAGCTGCATTTTCATGTTAAGCAAAGCTTTTTAAACATTGGCTTTATATGAGCTCTTTCCATTTTAAGAAAACATTAAATGCATTAAACATGAAAATTCAAAGTCATAAGATACACAAATTAGGGGGAAAAACTGTTTGCTTTAGCCATTATTCCTACCTTAGCAAAAGGTCTTATTAGTAAGTTATAGTAGTAGCTGGTTTAAAAATTAATCACTAAATGGAATAACAGAAACTATTAAAAGCCAGTTCAAATTTAAAGTCAGTATAAATAAAGATGAAGCATCCCAAATTACAACTAAGCAACTCAATTTAGAGAATTAGATTTACAAAAATTTGATTTGCATGCAAGTTCCTTTCTATAATCTAAGTCACAGCAATGGTAATCCTGTGGTGGTTTTCCTGGTCCCTGAACAGATAGCAGCTGGGTCACAGGTTCCATGCAGCCATCTCAGAGAGGGCACCGTTACAGCCTCCCCATCAGGTGATGCCTAAGAAACAGTGTCTGGTCTGATGAGGATACACTGTAATGAATGATGGCAAATCTGGAGAACTTGTCATTCAGATACATACAGTTTCTCCCTTCGGAAGTTTGCTGGAGGAATACATGAACCTATCTGAATATCATGATGGTAGAGCAGCCATGGTTTAGAAATGACAAACTGTATATAAGAGCAATTTCTCATTCGATACACAAAGGGAAGACTTTTATCTATCAATGCATGAAAAATGACTCAAAAACTTAGTGACTTAAATCTTTATGTCTTTTATGGACTTCATAAGTCAAAAAACAAATAATGCTCAACCGGGGGACATTTGCTGTACCAGGTGGATTGGCTGAGGTATCTCATATAACGACAGGAGAAGATGACTGCTAAGTAAATAAGCAAGACGGCTTTTCCTATATGCATGGTACCTTGGTAAGGACAGTTCTGACCCTGGTGCACATGACACGTGGGTCCCATGTGAAGTTTGGGACTCAAATGTGAACATTCCAAGTGGCAAACACAGAAGCTGCAGGATTTTTAAATCTCAAACTCAAAAGCTCCACAGGGCCATTTCTTTTATACACTATTGTTCAAAGCAAATATAACACCTGACAGATTCAAGAATACAGAGAATGGTGAGGATACTATGAAACAGCATGTGGGACAGATGATTATAGAGGAAGGAAACACACTACAAAGGAAAATAATATATTTCTTGGGAGGAAAAAAAAAAACATGTGGTTGATTAACTGAAACAGAATGCAGTCATACTTGATACCAGGTACCACTGGAGGCAAAGACAAGCTAATAGAAAATTTGCACTCACCTGGCGGAACTGCTCCAGGTCAATTTTGTTACCCACCAGCACAAGGGGAATTTCATAGGTGTGACGGACCTGGAAAATAAGCTCCTTGAACTTGGCAGCCTCCTGGAATGACTGGCGGTCAGTAACAGAATAGCAGATGATGAAGCCTTCGCCCCCACGCATGTACTGCTCCCGCATGGCTGTGAACTCTGCCTGAAGGAGAGAAGAGTAATAGGGTAAGTTTTGGTTGGAGAGAGTTGATAGGAAATGTAATGTATTCCTGTGAAATGTGAATATTTCAAACTATTCAGAGTGTCGGTGTTTAATTATAGGTTAGATTTAAGAGCTCCTGGACAAATCTGGCAAATAAGAAGTCATAAACATGAGATTTGTTTTTATATTGTAATGCCCTCACTTGATAAATGAATCAATTTGCGTACTGTAAACATTATGTCTTTGAGGTTATGTTAGATATATCCTACTTTAATATTTAAACATTTTCTTACAGCCTGTCTTTTGAAACTTTGTTTTTCCTAGAAACCATTGAAAACATGTATGATCAAAGGAATCCAGCTTCGCTTTTCAAATGAGAGCCCATTTGTAGGGGAAATCTGGAGCAAGTCCTCTGAAGGATCTGGCAGAATGAACCACTTTTCTATACAGAAAAATTAAGAACACAGAGGCTAGAGATATGGCTAAGATAGAGAGCCTGCCTAGCATGCGGAAGGTCCTGGGTTCAATCCCCAACAGAGAAAGGAAGGAAGGAGGGAGGGACAAAGGTGGGAAGGACATACTACTGTTAGAATTCTGATTGCCTGAGAAGCTGTTAGCATGATAATACAGATGCTTTCGTATATCCCAGTGTTCTTAGGTTTGTCTCAGAGAAGCTTATAAACAGGACCTGGCTGCTTGAAGACAGTTTAATTTCTACCCTCTGCTCACTCCTTCCTCTTCACTTTCTGCCAAAGGCAGACTGCATTCCAGATGGTCCCCATGTCCCTACTGTACCAGTCTTTCATGTTGCCTCCCATCTCTATTACAATTCCCCAACATCTGAAAATCCCAACATTTAAACTGTAATCCACAGTTTCTTAAAGTCAGAAATACGCGATTTAATTATTTATTCTTAGTCTGAATGTACTGCTAAAATCACAAGGAGTGATTTGGTAGATGCAATGGGTAACTTCCAATCTGGGCTTATCTATGAAACAAACCACACTCAACAGCAAGAATACATGACAATATATTGAATCTGAGCAATTGGTTCTATGAGTAACCAAAGAATGGGAATTAAAAGTAGACTTCAGAACTAGGAAAAGGGAACTCTTAAACCCAACACAATATAAGAACAGTTAAAATGTATGCTTAGAGTACTTGCCCTAACAAATGCTAATTTAATTTAACATAACTGTCAAAGAAGGGAGATATTAGACCAAAAAAATTACAAAATACGAGAACATGCTTACAAGTGTAGACACACTGATAGAACTAAAATGATCTTGAGTTAGTGGTTGTCTTTAAAACATTTTCAATAAATATGGAGTCATTGTCAACAGTATCGTGGGGTTAAACGAACAGCTTCAAAGTTTTAAGAATCAGAAGAGTACAGAGAGGACAGAAGGCATGTCTAGAAACAGACAGCTTATTGCCATAGAAGCAATTAAAAAGTTTTCACCACTGACAACATTAAATTTTATATACTTAATATATAACATATATATATATACATGTAACACTATACAGAACATATTTAACATTAAATAATTTTATTTCAACCCTAAATTTCATGCTGTAAATAAAATGCACTCACATGATACAACATAATTTCTATTTCACTCAGAGTCTTCACCTCTAAAACAGGAATGGACCATAAAATGTCTGGGGTCCCTTGTTGTTCTTTTTTATTCTTTCTTTTATTGAAAATAAGTTTTTTTCATACAATAGATTCTGATTATGATTTCCCCCTCCCCAGATCCTCCTCACTTTTCTTCCCATCCACATCCACACCCTTATTTCTTCTTGTTAGAAAATAGTCATCTAAAAAAAAATACAACAAAAAAATTGAAATAGATTAAAACAGAATAAAAAAGAGCCAAAAAAAAAACTCAAGCAATACACTCTGACTTTTATGATTTTGCAGCTCCATGCTTCAACCAGAATCATACATTTGCTAATAATCAAGCAGAAAACTATGGACCAAAATACTAAATCACATTTCCTAAACATAAAATCAATCTTTTCAAATAGAAATGACAAAGTTATCAAAGACACACAGTAGATCCTTAGGAAAATAAACATAGATTCATTATAGCAGTTAAATAAAATTTTACAGTCCTGATATGCCCTGCAGGTCACTGCATATTGAGAATCAAATATGCTGTGTATTCTTTTCCATGAAGTAATGTAGTTTCTTTGGTTCACGCATCATAGTCTCTTTTAAAGGTGTTTTTTAATTATTTATATAGGGTTTCTATAAATGTGATGTGAGTGTAGGTGCCCAAGAGGCATCATCTCTCTGGAACTGGAGTTACAGGTGGTTGTAAAGTCACCATTGTAGTAGCTGGGAACCTAACTCTGGTCTTCTACAAAGTCAGTGAGTGCTTGTAGCTGCAGGCCATCTCTCGTCCCACACATCATAGTCATGCTGCTTTACAAACTATACTATATTGCATATTCTTAAAGTCTCTCTCACTGAGATTCGGGTACGCCTGAGAAGTAGACTTGCTCAAAGAAAACATGCCTCTGTTTTTGAGAAATTTGGGTGATTTCACTGACAAAGATATTGTATCAATAATGCTATTGTATCTAAAAGTGACTGCTTCTTTTCATCCTCTCCAACGCTACTTTGAACTAATTTGTTTACTTTGGGATAAAAAGAACCATGTTTCTTTGATCTGCTCATTATTTTTGAGTCATGTTGATGATCTCCTATGTTGATTATTCATTCATGTATTTGCTCTACTTATGGATTTAATTAATTGAATGAAGGAGTTTGTGAGGTTTTTTTTCTTTTAATGTGTTTGTTGTTTTCCCAACTGAGAATTAATTTGTATTAGACATGTGACTTTCTATGATATTTTCTATATTTAATATAAAGCAATACATTTGATTACATCAGCAATAACTATAGCATAAAAATCTAGAAAACCTGACAAAGGAAGACAGGCATAGTATATAAAAGAAAAATTCACAGGGAGCAATATGCAGAGAAAGAATGAAAGTCCAGCATATCTTAGTAATGAGATTAAAAGTCATATATAAGCTGTATTAAAATGGAGAGATAGTGGAGCACACCTACAATTACAGTATTCAGATACAGAATCAAAATGGTTACAATCTCAAGCCAGCCTGAGCTACACAGTGGGACTCTATCAAAATTAAAAACAACAACAAAAATATACCAGTCCTTGTACCTGACCGTGTTCGTGTTCGGTGTTTGCCTCTGTAACCTGAAGGCGTAATAAGGGAGTTACAATGACATGTCTTTCAGGCCTGCAACTCGCTTAGATTGTTATCTTTCAACACATAATATTTCAGCCCCTTGATTTCCTCATTTGTGAAAGAGGGATTAGAATGAACTTCGCCTGCCCTGTAAGGATGAAGAAAAAAATCAAATGAGAGAACAAACGTAAAAATGCTTTGATGGACTTTTTTAAACACAGTACAGCTCAAGCCTACTGTTATCTTCACTACAGACTTGACACAACAGAAATCCTCACCGGGAGAATAAGCACAAGACCCCTGAGAGCTGCACCAAGTGTGACTGTGGCAAGTTTGCAAACACGGTCATCAGAAAATCCACAAGATTCAAGTCAGAGGTCTTTCACCAATGAAGCAGACACAATGAAACGCACACAGTGATGGGGTGACTCCAAATAGCCGCCTGTCTCTTTGTCACTCTCACAGGATCTGGGCACATGATTCTCTTGAACATACTCCAGGGACTGATGGAACCAAGAATATTGAGCATAAGCTCCTCTAGCTATGTATCATCTTAGTAACATGATACAGGAATCTCTGCACAGGGGAAAATGCTGTGTTTAACACGTTGCTTCCGTTCTCATTATCCCATGCATTAAAGATTCTGAAACGGTCTGTTGTCTGCATTTTATCTGTTACTGTCGATAACTTCCTGCTGTAAATGAAACTTGTTGGTTAATTGTTCAAGAATATTACTAGATTCCATTTGCTATCCATAAGCATCAAAGTACCCATGAAAACAGGTTCTAGGAAATGCTCTCTACATAAACATTTCAGGAATCATCAATGCTGTTCTGAGTAAATATTACAGTCTGATCCATTCTCTTTGACATCTTCCCTTGAACTGAAACAGTGTGGGAATTCTATGAATTCTGAAAACAAATAATTTCTGATAAATATCACTGTGGTGGTTTGAATGAAATGACCCCATAAATCACAGGTATTTGAATACTTGGTCTCCAGTTGGTAGCTATTTGAGGACGACTGATTAGGAGGTGTGATCTTGCTAGCAGAAGTATGTCACTGGGGCCACCTTTGAGGTTTCAAAACATTTGCTCCATTTTGAGCTAACGCTCTCTGCTTCTTATTTGTGGATGAAGATGGGAGCTCTCAGCTGTTGTTTCAATACCATTCCTGCCTACCCACTGCCATGCTCCCCTACATTCATGATGATGGACTCCTGTCTTTCTGGAACCATAAGCCCCAAATAAACTCTTCCTATAAGTTGCTTTGGTCATGGTGTTTTATCCCAGCAACAAAAAAAGTAACTAATACATTAGTCACACTTCAGGTTTTTGACAGACAGAGTAAAGATTTTTGAGGAGTGTTAGGAGAAAGGATGGGACATCTCCTTTCTGTGTTCACCTGGTAGAAGTATGAAATATCTCTGCTTCATGTTTAAAAAACAAACAAATACTCATGCTGTCAGACTAGCATTTTAGATGCTCCATAGTGTAACAGGCACATACTATTGTTTACTCTCATCAGAAAGAGTCTACCAGTTTCAGGATAAGCACACACACACACCCCACACATACATGCCACATTCATTCTTAATACAAAAAGGCAAATCAAAAGTCACATACCTGTCACTATGCCTAGTGATTGAATATATGAGAAATGAAAACAATAGAAAAAATGGCAATAGCAAAAAGCCTGCCTTCTCCATGTTTGAATTGTACAATTGTATGAATGGAAAGAATTAAATGCCCAGTGGATCACAGAGATTCAAATAAAGGCAAGAACAGGATGCCAGTGAATGAGAATGCGGTCTTGGTGAAGAAATGAGATGTGATATTTTTCCTGTGATTTATTATTTACAAAATGATGCTTAAGTTTCATGCAATATCACTTTTAAAACTAATGTACCATCACCTTAAATAGCCTTCCATGGTTCTAACTTACCACTGCACAGCAGTAAAACATCCAGCGCCTACTTACCAAGGGCCTAGACAGTTTTTGAAGGACACCAAAGGATTCACGTGGTTGCTGCTTTGTGTGTATGTGGGTGTGGGGAGCATTGTTTATTTGTTTCTTGTTGGGAGACTCATTATGTATCCCTGGCTGGCCAAAGACTTACTAGGTAGAACAGGATGGCTTTGAACTCAGGGAGCTGGGTGTAAGTGTGCCTTTCAAGTGCTGAGCTCACAGGAGCGTGTCACCACTCCCAGGAGACTGATGCTTTTGATTTCATCTTCTTAAAAGAGGGAAAATAGAGCATATATACAGTTGAATTTTAGCCATCACAAACTTATTATAATTTATGTGACACCCAAAACTAAAAACATTAGAGAGTGAATTGAATCTTTAGTCTCACTGATTCCTTAGACACGTTAAATATGTCAGTAAAGACAAAAATGAAAACAAGGGTTTATAAATGTTGGTAGCATGGAATAAAATTGTACCTAAAATAAAAAATAAAATTGGAAATACTATCTTTTTTTCCCCAAAAAAACACCACTGTCTCCATCACTACAGAGTTGCTCTCTGTCTGTATTTTTAGAAATGCAATACGTCATGATGCACACTCTGCTTAGCTTAGTCATCAAATATTTATTGAGCACTTACACATGTCAGACATCTAATATTTAATATGGCTTAAAAGAATACACATAATGAAAGAAAAATATTCATAGCTAAATAAAGAAAAGAATGTATAGAAATTAGGTATTAAAACCAGGAAGTAGTGAGGAAACTAAATTGGACTGACAGTTTGAATTTCTAGAAAGCCAAAACTACAGTCTAAAATGGTCAACTGCAGATCTTTAAGTCTTAGAGCTGAGGCTATTGTCTTTCCTAGAGTTGAAAAAAGGTCAAGTTCCTTCAATGCCAGCACGTCAGGATTTGCAGTAGCATATTTCCAAAGACATAGTCTGTTTCCAACCCTAGTCAGGCCAAGCAATTTCCCTGAACCTTAAGACACTAAGGACAGTTTATCTATAATAAAAGAAAAAAGTGGAGGAAATAAAGCAGAGTGTAAAGATGGGGACAAGTAGTTGAAATCTTCTTGATTTTTGTGCTTGAAATACTGGGAATACTGTTGACCATAATGTTGAAAATGAACATTGTGAATATAAGGGATCTAGAATTTGGCTACCATGAAGACAGGTCCTGAAAACTGTCTCAAATACGAATTTTAAAATAAACCAAGGTTGCAATAAAGGACCCAGTCTATAAGTTATGAGTCTGGGTGAAAAATGAAAATGTAAGGGTCTTGTTCAACATTTATGGATAATTAATAAGAATGATTAAGAATTCAGGATAGCAAAAGCCAGAACAAAATGCCAGGCTTAGGATCCTTCTGAGCAGTAGGACCCAGGTAACAGCACAAGTCTCCAGCCCATGACACCAGTCACGTTAAAACAAGTCAGGCATGAAGTAACAGCTGGGCACTCCTGTGAGAACTCCAGAGACCATGCCTGGCATGCAGTGACAAGTGTTTGAAAACTACTGAGGTGTGGAGTTGGGGAAACTGAGGGCAGAGAGTGGGAATGGGGCCGTCCACTTCAAATGTAAATGCTGTGACGTGATAGAAGGGGCACACTTTAGGCTTCTGTTTACTCAGTAGATGGCATGCTCCTCATCGGTGAAATCAGATCACTGAAAACCCAGAAAAACAAGTTTCCAGGTTAACTCGATAGAAAAAACAGGAATCCGAGAGACATTTTAGGGGCTGAGGAAATGGCTGAGTTGATAGAGGTGATTTCTGATAATCCTGATAAATTCAATCCCCAGAACCCACACAGTGGAAAGAGAACCAATTCCCATAAGCCCTCTGACCTTCCACACATGTAATGTGGCATGTAGATACACAATGAACAAACAAA
>CABHPQ010148732.1:3456-24490 GCA_902168405.1 Peromyscus aztecus | reverse complement strand
TAAACAGACAAGGAGAATTCTGGGAAGAAGAAGGCTGAGTTAAGAGATGCCAGCTGTCCGTCCAGGGAGCAGCATGTAATGGCACTCAGGTAAAGTCACAGAATGAGTGGCAACATATAGATTGACAGAAATGGGCTGAGTTAAATGTAAGAGCTAGTCAGTGGTAGGCCTGAGCTAATTAATGGCCAAGCAGTTTTGATCAATATAAGCTTCTGAGTGATTGATTATTTTATAAGTGGCTGCGGGGTCTGTGAGGTTGGGCAGGACCAGAGAAAACTTGGAGGCACAGGCCTTTAATTCCAGGACTAGGAGGCAGAAATAGGTATATTTCTATGAGTTGAAGACAGCCTTATCTAAATGATGGATCCTGTCTCAAAAAACAAACAAGCAAAATAGAAAAAAAAAAAAAAGCCCCACTACCAAAACACACACATGCTCACACATACACATGCATGCACACAGAAACAATAACACACACAGGCACACTCACATACTAACATGACTAGGGACCAAAGTCTGGTTAAATATGCTATGTTCCTTACACAACAATCTTCCACCAACTTTCAAATAATCAGACAACAGTTCCTGCAACATTGATATTAATTTACCCTTCACCAGGAATACAGAGGGCATCTCATGTTATTCAGTGTGTGCTGTTCAACACTGAGATGTTGTCCTCTGGCAACACATGTCAACATGCTGCTTGGAAACCACCTTTAGTATACTATGAGTGAACTGGATTCTGCTGACAACTGTATCTGCGATCTAGTGTAATCCTGTCAGGGAATCTTGCAGTCTCTTCAGATCACTTTTGTAAAACAATGAAAGAACAAATAAGTAAAAAGAGCAAGGCAGCAGAATGTATTACATACAGCAGTGCAAGTACCTTAGACTTCAATTCCTTTCTCTACAAAGTGGGGATGACAACATCTCAACAGACATTACACTGGCTGTGAAGCCAGACCTCACAGGGCTGTTGTGAGATCCAACCATTAACTCTCACTTGTCAGCAGCTCCTCCCAAGGCTGCTAGAAAGTAGGTAGAAAGTTTGCCACATAATAACAGCAAAGTGTTAATCTTTATTATGAACTATGCACATTACTGTAACTATAGCATGAATTCAACTATTTGCAGTTTGTAATTAACCAAATAAATCTATTAATAACTAAGGAAAATAAACACAAAGCTAGAAGAACTTTTAATGTTGTGTTGGCCTCACACCACTAATGAGTAGGTGATTTACTTGGTACCTAATGTCTAAAGCAGGGAAAACAGCAGTCACAGACCATGAGGCTCACAGGGTGTCAATGCATCTGTCAGCACAACAGAAAACACCAGAGGGAAGCTGCTACACGGGGATCTGAGAAGCAAGTGACAGAGAAAGCAGGTGGAATTAATTGTCAGGGATGCTTCCCCTGAAAACACGCTGCTAACAAAAGGGTAAGTCAGCACAAGGACACAAAGACCATGGTTAATTTTACAATACTTAGAGATTAGCAATTAGGGGAGGAAGTAGAATTACATCTTGTTACACCAGAGGGCAAAACAGGAATCACTACCACAGGAATCAAGACCTCGGCTCACTTATAAGGAAATCACTTATGCATCAGACCCTAAAAGCATCTGAAACACTATAGATCAGTGGTTCTCAACCTTCCTAATGCTGTGAACCTTAAATACAGTTCTTCATGTGGTGACCCCCAACCATAACATTATTTTTGTTTCTACTTCATAACTGTAATTTTGCTACTGTTATGAGTGGTAATGTAAATATCTGATATACAGAATATATTTGATATGCAACCCCTGTGAAAGGGTCATTCGACCCTCAAAGGGGTCGAGACCCACAGGACGAGAACCACTGCTATAGACAACTGGGGTTGAGTATGGTGATATTTTATTTGTGCTGAAATGTGACTTTATTTGTATGTTAATAAATAAAGTTGCCTGGGGGTCAGAGCTAAAAGCAAGCCATTTAGCAGAAGTCCAGTGGTGGTGGCACATACCCTTAATCCAATCACATGGCAGGCAGAGTCTCTGTATGTGGAAGGACACAGCCAAGCAGTGACCTGAACCTTTAATCTCAGTATGAACCATAGAGATCTGGAGGTCTGTATAGACAGGCAGTGATGAGGAAGTCATGTGGTTGGGTTTAGAGCCAATGAGAAGGCAGAACAGAAAGGCAATAAAAAGACAGGACACAGGAAGAAGGTCTCTCTCTCAGGGGAAGGACGGCAGTGAGTGGTAAGATAAGGTGGTCTTAGCTCTTGGCTACTGCTCGATCTCTGGGCTTTTAACTCTGCATTTGGCTCTGTTTTTTTATTTAATAAGACTGTTTAGAATTACATCTACAGTTGGGGGAGGTGTGAGTCAATAAGTCTATATGGTCTTTTTTTTTTTTAAATCTTACATTCTATGTCTGTGAATTTAGCACTATTTGATATGGCTAGTACTCAAAGTCCAAAAATATTTGCTAAGAAACTCTCAAATATGAGAACAATTACTTTGAAGAATTACAATTAATATTGCCTTCTTGGCAACTACCTTACAAGGGACTTCACCAATACTAAAATAACATGCTATGACTTTAAAATGTAGCTTTAAATTGTCTCCTTGAGACTTAGAATGTATTTTTATAAAACATAATACTATATAGGCAGAATCTTCATGGTTCTGAAGTATTATATACAACCTTTAATAATTCTAGGGGTCTCCCGTTACAGAGGTCCTCGCATTCACTGGAAGCTGGAGAACAGCTCCTGCACACTGAGAGGGAAAGACGTGCTTGCTCTTTCTTCCCCCGAGCTTCCCCACTTCTCCTTTAGGCAGGGGTAACAGAGGGCTGATTCTAACCTGCTAGAGGAAGAACACAGAAGGATGGGGAAACAGGAAGAAGGAAGAGGGATGGGTCTGAAATGGTAATAACCTGAACATACAAACAGGCGCTGCTGCATCAAATGCTGTTGCTATGAGACACTAACAAATGAGATACTCTGCTCTCTGTGTAAAACTGGATTCCAAAACTTTGGAAAAATAAAATCAATTTAAGCTGCAATATCCACAGTGAAGTGAAAACCCCTACCTCTGGAAGACAGTCACCACAGGGAAAGCAGGGGTATCATTAATGTGGAAATAGGAGTACCTAAGGCACATCTGTAACTGTGAAGGGATCAGTCTACTGGTTTACAATGTTATTAGTTTTGCATACAAAAAAAATTCTGCAATCCAAAATACTTCATTTTTCTACTTAATTCAGAGCAGAATTTCTAAGTTTCTAAATTCTTAACATCTTATTGGTAATTAGGGAAAATTCTAAGATGACTTTTTTCTGTAATAAAGGCATGCTGCAATCTACTTACAGTATTTGGTAAATCATAGCTAAGCTTCCACAAGAGAATACAATGGAACTAGCAAAAAAAAATGTACACAGGTATGCACACTGTGCATTAACTCGTGAGTCTCTTCCACCCCTCTCAGACTGCATGGATAATGTGAGCCAGGCCTGTACTCTTGTGTATTAGCTTCTACATGTCTCTTCCACAGATGGCAGCATGATAATCTCTATGTTTTACACAGGTTCACCTTTCTACACAATTAACTTCTACATGGAATAAATTTTCCTCTTGTTTTTGTAGTATGGTGATATGAATGAAATGACCCCCATAGGCTCATATGTTTGAATACTCATTCTCCAGTGGGTGGAACTATTTAGGAAGGATTAGGAGGTGTGGCCTTGTCAGTGTGTCATTAGGGGTGGGCTTTGAGGTTACAAGTGATTCACACCATTCCTAGTTTGTGTCTCCCTCTCTCTCCCTCACGGGTGGCAACCAAGATGTGAACTCTCAGCTGTCATCCATTTGCTCTACCATCATGGACTCTAACCCTCTGAAACCATAAGTCAGATTAAATACTACAATATAAGTTACTTTGTTCGTAGTGTTTTATCGCAGAGATAGAAAAATAAGTAAGACAGAAGTTGGTGCCAAGGAGCTACTGTCATGACAGGCCTGACCATGCTGGTGGTGTGTGTTTGTCTGTTTTTGAGGAATGTGGAAGACTTTGGGACTTTAGACTAGAAAATCAGCTGGACACTGTAAGCAGTAACTAATGGCCATCCTAAGAGGAGTTTGGAAGATAGTGGTGCTCAGAGAAGTATGACTAGAGGTCCAGCTCAAGAGGTTTCAGCGGGGAACAATATTAGCAGCTTAGCTAGAGACAATTATTGTAATATTTTGGCAAAGCGTGGAGCTGTTCTTTGCCCTTGTCCTAAAAATTTGCCTGAAGCTAAAGTGAAAATTAATAGACTAATTTGCTTGGAGGAAATTTTAAGACAGCTAATCTTGTCTCTGACACATGGTTATTAGTAATCACTCTTATACAGCTCAATAATGAAAAAGACCAAGTGGGTAAAAAGATATAAAAAATGTATAGTTTACAAAGAGCACCAGGGAATTTAAAGTTGGAATCAAGCCTGTGCTAAAAGAGAAGGGAAGCACAAAGAGAGCCTGATATGAAATGGAGTAAAGGGAGGGGTGCCCTCAGGGTAAGACCTCACTTTTAAAATGCAAAGAAAGGCCTGAGGAATTTTCTGCCCCTATAAGGCAACAAAGTAAAGGAAAGCTTCTGCAAATGTGGTTCAAGGAGGCCAGCTCCATCCCAGGCTGGCAGTCAAACTTGGTAATGTCCACATGGTTCTGGTTTTAGAGTCATAAGGATACAAGAGTCTGCAGAATATTCCTCTGCAGTTAAAGAGGGCCCCTGAGGCCAGATGTGTTCTGGGAAGCCATGGCATGAAGCTATGAGAGTGAAGTCTGGATTGTGTTAGAGACCCCAAGATGTTGGAGATGCCAGAGCTGTGGGAAATCTGCCAAAAAGAGTTACATACAAGCAGTGGAACTTGTCCACAACAGAGAAGTATGTTTCAGACAGCAAAGATGGAAGTGTGGAGCCATCAAATCCCTTTGATATCAGACATGGAATTACAGGATTTGGAGTTTGTCCTGATAGGTTTCAATTTTGCTTTGGTATAGTATTTCTTCACTATGCTTCCTTTCCCCGCTTTTGGAATGGCACGTATAGTCTGTGCCACTGTCTATTGGAAGTATGGAATTTGCTTTTTTATTTTGATTTTACACAGAGTTACATTTAAAAGCCTTGAGTCTCAAAAGAGACTTTGGACTTTTTAAATTGTATTGAATCAAATGCATTTTGCATCAGGATATGGCTGCAAGTCAATGGGGGCCAGGAAGTGGAATCTGATAGTTTGAATGGGAATAGTGACCCCCATAGACTCATATATTTGAGTACTTGGTCCCCAGTGGATGGAACTGTTTAGTGAACGGATTAAACTCTCCAATTTTTACAAGTAAATTTAGGTTTCAGTTCTCTGAGAGAGGCAAACAGGTGTCTCTGCCAACAAAGGGCCATTTATCAACAAATTACATTAAGGGCCAAGGGACAGAATACAAACAAGGCTACAGTCAGCCCCACAATGTCTCAAAGACAAGTCCTATAGCCCTTTCCTTCTAGGACACATCTGGACTTGCCCAAACTTGTACAAATATGCCCAAAGATGGAAGAGTTAAAGCCCTAGCCAGCCCTTGCTAACCTTAGCCAATCAGACATATACTAATGTAACTTCCACTTGCTTAGTCAATCATAGATAGGATGACCTAACTGCTTCTAGAATTCCTTTAGCTGTGTATAAAAGGAGCCTGAAAAGCTTCCCTCATGGTCGCCATCTTTCCTTTGTGTCAGATGTGTGGCCCTAGCATGCTGGAACGCTTACTCTCCAGATAATAAACGCTCTTGTTGATTGCATACGTAGATGGTTGTCTTCTGTGCGAAAACTCTAGGACCCTAGCATTTAGGAAGGACTAGGAAGTATAGCTTTGTTGGAGGAGGTGAGTCACTGGGGGCTGGCTTTGAGGTTTCCAAAGAGTCATACCATTCCCAGATTGTATCTTTCTCTGCCTCATGAGTGGCAATCTAGATGTGAACTATCAGCTGTCCCTTTGCTCCACTATCATGGACTCTAAGCCCCTGAAACCATAAGCCAGATTAAATGCTTCCTTCTATAAATTGCTTTGTTCATAGTGTTTTATCACAGAGAAAAGATACAAAAACAGCCTTCAAGATGTAGTTTGCTCCTGCCCTTATTAATCTTCCTATGCCCCAATAGCTCACATCTAATCTCCCTTATATCTCAATTAACACTATAGAATTGGTACAAAAGCAATTTTTTTTTAAGACAAGCTATGTCAGCAAACCCTTAGCTCCACTTCTGATTCTACAAACTTGGTAGGCTGCCCTTGGTCAAAAGACCCTTCATTATTTAAAGAGTGGGGGTAAAGTGTGAATGAGTTTCCAGAAAATTCCTGGGCTGTTCAGAAGAATGATTCTAAGAATTCTTCTTTCTTAGCACTAGAGATCCAGTATAACAAACTGAAGAAGATCCCTAAAGCATCAGGGACAGGACAGGCTAAAAGCAGAAGACTCTAGACTGCATTAAGTATGCATTAAAGATGACGTGAATCCATCTCAATCCCATTACAACCCGTGGCTTGACTCTCTTTGAGTCAAATCTGGACCTCAGAACATTTTCAAGCACATGAAACTGAAAGTTCAATTGTGGCTCACCATACAGCTCATTTTTATTTAAAGGGTGTCACTTAGTCATCATTTCACGTAATCTTTAATTCAGCATGAAATCTGCCCCTGCCCTTCACAGTAATGACTTCTTTTTCAAATCAGTGCCCAAGATTTAAAATACTACAGTTCTACAGAGAGTTACGCAGCAGGAGCAGTAACAGCAGTGACGTGCACAGTCTGCCTGCAACTGCCAATTCACTGGCTACACGAGCACAAAGAGACACACAGACAAGCTAAGCGGCCCTGATGAAAAACTGGGCTGATAATCACCATGTTTTAACCAAGTAAACCAGGCTAGTTTTAGGTCACGGAGGTCCCCTGAAGAGACCATGATGTATCTTTTCCTTTCCGTACAGAAAAAAACAAAGGGGGCTATTATTAGAAACAGTGTAGGTTGAACATTATCAATCTGAAATTCTAAAATGTGAAGTGACCCAAAAATTTTGAGTGACAAGTAGAACTATCCTGCATGACCTCATGTGACAGGCAGCAGCCAAAATAAAGATTCTGTAACTATAGTGTACCAAATTACCTTCATTCTCTGTAAGCACAGTATATAAAACAAGTCAACTCCAAAGTCAAACTTAGGGTCTCTTCCCTGAGGATAGCTCCCTATGCATGTGCAAATATCCTAAAATTGGTGTGGGGTGGGGGTGGGGGATGGAAAGTCTGAGACATTTCTTGTCTTCTGAGGTCAGAATTATTCAAGCTAAAATCAATGCTTTCAATTCAGTCATTTTATTGTTCAAAGTACGTAAGCTAGTGACAAGTGGTAAGTCATTTCCAACTTCCTTTAGCTAATCAATACTTGGAAACATTCAATTTGCCTCATTAATCTTCTAAACCCATTTGTAACAGCAATCACAATTATCTGAAACAGGGCTGCAGATATGGTTCAGTGGTTAAGAACACTCGTTGCTCTTGCAGAGGACCAGGGTTCAGTTCCCAGCTCCACTTAAATGCCCTCTTCAGGATTCTATAGGTACCACCAAGTATCAAGATGATGCACATGTATACATATGCAAGCAAAACATTCATACCTATAGATAAACATTTTTAAGAATTCTTATCTGAAATATTTGCTAAACATGAGGGAAGTAGTGTTTTTATGCTTGTATTTGTAAGATATTTCTCACTGCATACACACACACACACACACACACACACACAGCCCTATACTGTATTGTAGATATGCACAGAGAGGAGGCACACAGTTTAAACAGTGTGGCCATGAATGTCATGACAGGTGGGTTACAGATTATGTTAGTGTTAAAATAAATTGTTTCTACTTCAGAATATTTGACATTTCTGTAATTAAAGTTAAAAACAAAAAACTAGAGTGCCTCATGCCTGCAATCCCAGCATTTTGAGGCAGAGGCAAGAAAACTGCCACAATTTAAAGACCAGCTTGTGGCTACATAGCAGGTACCAAGTCAGCTTAGGCTACATAGTGAGACACCACCACCACCACCACCACCACCACCACCCAATGTTTCTCTCTCTCTCTCTCTCACACACACACACACACACACACACGCACACGCACACGCACACACACACGCTCACACACGCGCGCAGGCACCCACACATGCACATACCTGCGCCTCAAAAAAAAAAACAAAATGTTAACAGCACATACACAGTGCTAAACCAGTGACCCAAATCTACTTTTAACCTTCCATGACACAAACAGATTTATAGTATGATACTACAGAAATGACTATAACTTATAAAGTAACATACAATTAAGGCTACAGATCCACATGAAAGACTAACCTTGAAAACAAGTTACAGAATCAAACAATATGTCTAAAGAGAGCATGTTCTAAATCTGAAAGCAGGCTGCCCCTCGTACCACAATGAAAACATGCTAGACATGTGTCTGGATGCTGAATAAATAACACCCCTCCCTTTTACATCGCATACAGCATTTTGTTTACTGAATTTTTAAAGTATGCTGCATGTTCATATTTTAGAGATGACTTCAAGACCAATATTGTAATCGTCCCAAAGGATTCTTCCCTAACACACGCCCAATACACAAACCAGCTAACAACAAAAACACTTCTCTACAAGCTACAAGCCAAACACATGCACTTAAAATGAAGAACTTCCTTTGCAAAGTACTTATCTAGTTTGTGTTGATTTAAAAATATTGGAATTTGGTTATTTGTGTCTTTTCATTATAACTAGGGTAGGGGGAAAAAAAAGAACACTGAAATCTGAACCTTAGATTTTTTCTTTATGTTGCTTTCTCTTAAAAATCCTTTTCAAAATGAAAACTATGTTCTCTCAATATAAAGAAGAGGAAAAGAGGTGGTTTTCATAGTGACTTTGAATATGACTAAAGTGTCTAGCTTCCTGATACTACATGTAAGGAATGTAGATGACGACCAAAATGAAGAGCAGAGGCCACATCCACTCTACTCTGTTTGCAGCCCCAGCCTACTCTCCCAACATTTGGAGTTAAAGAGAGAATCACACGATTATTCCCAACACAGCAGTTTAACCAGGAGTGGCCAGAGCCTCATTATATAGAAATTCTACCCAAATGAGAGGTTCCTTCACTCATTTCTTCTGCAACAGCTCATTATAGATCATTTTTTTATTACTACTATATTTCTAAAAATAAAATGATAAAATAAGATGAAATGAAGTATTTGCAGTGCTAGAGAGTCCTGACCTGGAGCACACTGGCCAGGTGTCCTACAGCTTATCTGCATCCTACTGGGCAGTCTGACAGTTTCTCAGGGAGATATCAGGTGTTTAAGATTGTAGAAAGGAAAGACAGTGTTTCTAATGTTTGCACTAAGCCTTTCCCAGACCCCCGTCTTCTCAACTTGCCCAAAACAGCTCCTATGATTGAGAGCACCATAAAAACCTCACTTGGATAAACAAAACCTGTGCTCTCTTATTTGCTGGAAATAACATAAATAAATCTTTAAATGACTGCCTGATCACTTGATAATGACAGAAATGACAGTCATAAAATTAACATTTGTTTAGTCATCCATATCCGCAGACGTACATATACTGACATTGCCAGTGTAAGTCCATCACACATACATTTCACATAAACCAGAAGAGATACCTTATTGTTCCCTCTATTAGATAAAAAAGCTTAATATTTGAAATCTTGGGTGGAACCATATAGCCAGGAAGTAGCAGAATACTAATGACTACCTTACTCAGATATTCAGATTACTCACCTCCACTAGATAGAGCTCCCCACAACACACAAAGTCTTACCGAAAGGAACAGAGATGTTAAGCTCCATTCTAACTAATTCATTAATAGTAAGCTGAAGCAATTAAATCTAATTTCCTCCTCACTCACTCCTGGAAACACACATTTTGGAAATACAAATGCAAACAGGACTACATGCGCACATGGCACACTGTCTTTTACACACAGTGACAACACATTTCAGCACATAGATATTAAATACATTGTTTTGGATTTTTGGTTACAAGATCCCATGTACTTGGGCTACATGTACAAGGTTACATGTCCCTTGGGCTGGTCTCTAAATATGTAGCCCAGACTAACCTTGAAATCATGATCCTCCTGCCTTAGCCTCTCCGGAGCGAGGAACAGAAGTGTGTGTCGCCACTCCTGGCTTTAGGCATCAAACCCTTTCTAAGGGAGCAGTCATAATCAGTGGAAAGAAGACTGACAGAAGCCCCTCACCCTGCTGCCACCACGTCCTGGCTCAAGTCATAGCCCCAGCACACCCCAACCCTGCAGTGCCTCTCGCTGAAGAGGTCTGGTGTCTGAGTCTGTGCGTTAGAGATGACAGCACCGGACAGTGGAGAAAACATGTCAGCCAACCACAGCCAGGACACTGACGGTCACAGCCACCAAGCTAGAGACACACATTTCCACACTCTTCTCAAGAGACCACTCAGGAGCCTCTCTCCTGTGCTTTGCTTCTCTGTCTCCTCCTTTAATAGAAGCTCTTTGAAGATTCAAACTGTTTATGTGGAATACAATTAGTGCTATGACGTCCAACTGAGGCTTTAATCTATCACAATTCAAAGGTCTAGAAGACGTGTGTGTGTGTGTGTGTGTGTGTGTGTGTGTGTGTGTGTGTGTGTATGTGTGTGTGTGTGTGTTGCTAGAGATTAAACCCAGGGCCTGCACATGTTCTACTACTGAGCTACATCCCCAGCCCTAAAAACCATTCTTTACTTTTTCCTTTTCCTCACATCTTCTATATAACTTAGTGGTTACCCCGTCCACCTCCAAAACACACCCCCAGCTTCCTTTCTCCAGGTCTCTTCAGTTCTACCACAACAATCATCCTCGCCTCTGCTAGATTAACCAGTTACTTCTGTCTTGCCCAGTTATCTATCACATATGTAACTTTACAAAAGAATGCTCTGTAATGTTCTGTCACTATATAAAAAACACAACTGAAACTCTATATTATTCTATAGCACAGGACCTCCGTTGTGGGAGACCAGCTCCTACTTTTACCTCAGGGTACTCTTGAGGAAGGAGAGTTGAGAAATATTTACACAGAAATATAGAAGGGAGAGAGACAGACAGAAACACAGGATAGCGCGGGAGGGCCTGGATCCTTATCCACTGGCCCCTTCTGTCTCTTCTGTAAGAATTTTATAAGAATGCCAAGGGGCAGGGCAAAAGACTTTCCCTTGCTAGATCAAAACATACCGCACATCCAAGTGCAGATCCTTCCAAACACCTGGTAACCACACACGTGGTCAAACAATCCTCTAATGCAACTCTGCTGGGTAAAGCAAGCTCAGATCTCACTAGGAAACTTTTGTGGGCCTCCACACTCTGCCTACTGTGACTTCCCTTCCTTATTTATGACTCCATTTTTACAGGCGTAGGGCCTTCACCTGTCTTCACCCTCTTTCTGGAAAGCTTGTCCCATCAGATCTTCAAACCATCACACTCTTCTTCCATGATGTTTTATTTAAACGTCTCTTCTTCCCAACATTCTGTCCTAGCATCCTGTTTAATACATTATGAGAACCTGATAACTTCTTTTCTTTTACATATTTTCAAATGTGTCAACTTTATTTACTATGTATTTTATGTGTATGGGTGTTTTGCCTACAAGTATATATGTACATTATGTGCTTGCCTGGTGCCCAAGGAAGCCTGGGGAGGTCATCAGAACTGGAGTTACAGTGAGCTGTGGGCTGCTATGTGGTACAGTGAATCAAACCCAGTAGTGTGTTTAACCAAGGAGCCATCTCAAGTTATTCCTTTCTTTCTTTCCTATTTACTTGTGGAGTAAATCCTGCCATCTGATAGGGGTTGGATTTTTCTTTGCTCTATTCTTGCCGCATAATCACAGACCTGACCAACAGAAGGTATTGAGTAAATGCTTGACAGAGTTAGAATTGTAACTTACAAACTGTATGGTGTTCAACACACAAGACTATTAATCTTTTTGTTTTAACTGTTTCAATTAAATAATCTGCTGTAGTTTACTTGGCCGCTTACATATACTCTTGTCTACACCATTATCACTATTTAAGAATTTATATCTCAATTGTTTTTAATGTAAGCAGCTCACATCTGGCTGAATATGCATTACTCAGAATTTGGTTTCTAAGATCAAAAGTACTTCCATATAAGACATTCTACAGCTCAACCATATCCTGAAAACTGTCAGTCATGGAAAATAGACTGAAAAGGCTACTCTGTAGCAGAGGAAAAAAGAGAGCATAGTGACCAATCGAACTGTGGTACCTTGGATTAGAAAGGGAACAGAAAAGCAACTACAGAACATACAGTCTTGAGGACAGTCCAGAATGATATGCTAATAATAAGGTTGGTCTCCTTGTTCTAATGAATACACCATGAATACATGCGCAGGAAACAGAATAAAGGGCATATGGAAACTGTATTCTTTACAATATTTCTGTAAATATAAAATCATGTCAAAGTAATTAAAGAAAAGGCTTATGTTTAGGATCATTATTTCAATACAGAAGAAATAACTTCCCATTGATAGTATGCTGGCATTTTATTCTGAATAAAGGAGGACATCAGCAACTGATTTACTGTCTTGAAACCACACAGTGTCACTTAAGTGTGAACACATATTCAAAACTACTTAAATACAAAAGCATATTACTTAATCCTTGTCTCCTAATGGCTGCAAGCACAAGATGAGTTTTAAAACAACTAGACAAATGTATGTGTCTCCCTTTATGTCACAGTCACTCCACACGTGGACTGAAGGGGGAGGGCTGTCTTCCTACTCCCCCTGCAGAGTGCTGCTCTGTGCACTTAGAACATACATTTGCCTTAGGTTAGGAGAATCTTCTAAATGCCATCAACCAAAACCTGCCAAAGCTTTCTGGAAGAGAGAGAAGCAAAAGACTCTAAGAGCCAGCCCTCATCAGAGAACAGCAACTTGTCATCCAAAAGAGGGAGCACCACGGAAAGCCTCGGAAATGTTTCATCAACTGTTTCTACAGCTACTCTCTTATCCGATTGACAAATAGCTCCACCATGCAGCAGTATGAATCATACCGCACCTGGGTAACAAACTGGAGTACAATTTAAAAACATGACAGTGAATTCTGTGCTAACGTTCCTGTACCCCAGAGACTATCATTTAAAACACACACCCAAAACCAAAGCACTTAGTGCAGCAATCTAGCCCATCTCTTCACGATAAGATGCAAAAACGCCTACTCACAAAGTATCTGAAAAATGAGCATTTACTTATCTTATTTATAATGTTACTCTAGTTTAATACACAGGTGCAGGATTTCATGGGACGAATACACACATTATCCTGAAAAAATATGCCAGTACAGTATTTCATGGACCAAACACACACACACACACAGCAAACAAAGGAATAGGGGGGAGATAAAATGCCCACAATAAGATAAAGAGAATGAAATTACTCAATAAGGCAGAATAAAGAAAAAGGGAGAAGACAGGGTTAGATGGTTTGCAGGAAAAAGTAATCAGAAGATGGAAGCTTGTAAGCTCTCTAGCATGTTCTATGGTTTCATATTTATCCTATTCTAGGCTAGTCACTAAAATATTATCAACCTCAAGTAATTTATCTGTAACAGTAACTGACTGAATTTAAGGTTTACTAAGATCTTACAAATAAAAAAAAAATTAATGGAAAAAGCCAGCAACCACAAGAAAACCCACAGAATCAACTAAGCTGGGCTCACAGACACGGAACTGACAACCAGGGAGCCTGCATGCCACTGACCTAGGCCCTCTGCATATGTTAGAGTTGTGTGGCCTGGTCTTCTCATGGGACTCCTAACAGTGGGAGCAGGGGCTGTCTGTGACTCTGCTATCTGTTTTGGTGGTCCTTTCCTCCTACTGGGTTGCCTTGTCCAGCCTTAAAAGCAAATGAGTGCCTAATCTCACTGCAGCTTGATATACCATGGCTGGCTGATATCCATGGGAGGCCCTCCCTTTTCTTAAGAGAAACAGTAGAAGAGGACTGGGTAGGGGGGAAGGGGGAGGGGGGTCAAGGCACAAGGAGAGTAGTGAGGGGAAACTTTGGTCAGGCTATCAAAACAAAAATTTTTTACTCATTTTTTTAAAGAATGGTTTTGGGTGTTTTGCCTACATGCATGTCTATGCACCATGAGAATGCAAGCATTGCCCTCAGAGGCCAGAAGAGGGTGGAAGATCTCCTAGAACCAGAGTTACAGGTGATTGTTAGCTGTCATGTTAGGGATGAGAATTGATCCCGGGTTCTATGGAAGAACAGCAAGTACTCTTAACCAACCACTGAGCTATCTTTCCAGCCCCCATACAAAAATTGTAAAGGTTCATTTTCATTATGTAGGTCTTACTTAAGCGACCATATTTTTGAGATTTTTATGGGCGCAGTTTCTGTGTCATTCGTAGAAGACACTGTCTCAGAGCAGATGTCCTGGTCCTGCGGCCCTTTCACTCACCCAGCCTGCACTTCAGCCGTTTTCTCTGGGTCTTAGGTATAGGAGTGGCACTGTCAATGCATTAGTTCGGTCTGCGCATCCACAGGCACCTACTCTCTGTATTGTGACTAGTTATAGATCTCTGTAACAACCCCATCTACCGCAAAATCAATTTATGGTACACTTATCTATGGGTTGAAGGGTAAGTATTTGAAATAGTTACAAATTATATCGGTTTATAAAAATGGCAGTAATATGTTCTCTCTAGGATCCATGACCTCTTTGGCCACAGACAGCTGGCTAGGTTTAGGTTTACAGTACCAGGCAAGAAATCCCTCCCAACGAGTGGACTTGAAGTCCAATTGGACAATTAGACAGCTACTGTCTACTTGGCCCAAGAAACGACTGCAACTACCGTAACCAGGGCTCCCTTGACGGGCCGCTCACCAAGTTCTAGCCCAGATGAAGAGCCACAGCCATCAACGGCCGATGGGAGAGGGCCAAGGACAGTCACCCAGTCCCAAGGGGTCAGCACATGTACACACCAGCAACAATACATGGACTTAGTAGGCTGCGTTACACACACACACACACACACACACACACACACACCCCATACCATACCAATAATAATAATTGAAGAAGTCATGAATTTGAGAATGAGTGAGGGAAATAGGAGTTGGAGGGATGAGTAGGAAGGATGGGCATGATTTAAAATCCTGAAATGAAATTCTCAAAAAAAAAAAAAAAAAAAATGAACAGAAGAAAGAAAGGAAGAAAGACACCTTAATTTTTTCTTTTTAATGCTATGTTTAGGTGCTAAGAGACAAAGCCAGTAATGCTAAACAAAATTATTCGGGGGGGTGTGCTCATTTTCACCCATATTTAGCTTTTTAAACACTAAAACTTGCTAATCATTAGTATATCCGAGACAGAAAAACAAAGTGTAGAAAGCTGTTTTGGGCAGGCCGGTGTAAGCACTGCTTACCTTGGAGACTTGCCGCAGCCACCGTAAGTACTCCGTGAACGTGTCAAAGCAGATGTAGTACGTCTGGCTTTGGGGCCCCGAAGAGCTGAGCGCTAAGCAGTGCTGGTGCTTCTTCACCTCTTCCACCTGTGGGAAGAGGAAGAACTGTGAGCCAGCGCACACTGGGACCACAACACCTGCACCTCTCCCCACTGTGAGCCAGCGCACGCTGGGACCACGAGACCTGCATCTCTCCCCACCGTGCGCCAGCGCACGCTGCGACCACGAGACCTGCATCTCTCCCTCCTGTGTGCCTCTTTCTACTTACAGCCACATTCTTGTGTCCCAACAACAACTTCAGTTACAAAGAATTCAAGAAAGGAGGATTTTTATCTTCATTAGAATTCACCACCCAAGTGAAATTCCCTTCTTCCTGTTGAAAAGAGGTACAGACCCTTCCTTTCTTATTCCTTACATAAGTATCTTTACAAGACTGTGGGCTTCTTCCTCTTAGAATTAAAATAATAAACTCCCATTCACAGTAAATTATTCACAAAGAGAAAAAGTTTAAACAAACATGTTACACAAACTCCTATCATTTTCTTGACAAAAAGGACGAACTCACAGAGAACGTACAAAAGGATATAAAATCATAAAGATGACACTGTTCAGTGACACTGTTCAACATGTAACCGAATCAGAAACCGTGAATGGAAAGTAGTTTAAAATCTGGGTGTGTTTAGAAGATGGACAGCATGCTCTTTCCGTGCTGAGAACTGCCAGAGCCTATGTCTGGGAGGCGAGTGTTCTATCACAGGTACGAACCCAGTCCCATACATGACACACTTTTCAACTACATACTTCTAAACATTGCAGGTTTAAAAAAAATTATAACCTAAAAACTAAACAAATACATGTGAAAATCTGTGGGGTGAAATCAAGAAAAGACAAAGGGAAATTAACATCTTTTAATATTTAGAAAAGTAGAAAATTTGCTTAGCATGGAACTTATTAGCTAGAAAACTTAAAGGCGGAAACCGAACTCTACATCAAATGACAATAATAACAAGAGCAGAAACTGGAGCTGAAGGGATGGGTGAGTGGTGAGGAGGCTGTGCTCCTTCAGAGGAGAGCTGAACAGGCTGTAACTCAGCTCTAGGGGATCCGACTTCCTCTTCTGGCCTCCACAGGCACCTGTACTCACGTGTACATACTCACAACACAAATACATAATTAAAAAGAAAATAAATCTTAAATTTAAAAGGATGGTGTGGGGGCTCAACAGGTAAAGGCACTTGGTGCCCAGCCTAACAACCGGAATTTGATCTGAGCCCTCCATGGCACCCACATGCACTCACATGTGTACACACACACACACACACACACACACACCGTACATTAATAAAGTCATGGTAAAAATATAAAAAGGCAATCAGACATGTACTTTAGATTGAGTGTAAAATTACATCTTGGCAAGCAGATTGGGTATCTCCTATAATGTAAATGTGCTTACCTTCTAGAGGCCAATAATGTTCTCTGGTGCTGATACATTCAAGAACAGTGTATTTCCAGGAGGTCACTGGATTGAGCTCTTCACTGTTTAGGACATGCCTGACCTGCTGTGCGGGTGTTTTACTCTGGAAATCCTTGCTAGCCTTTTAATGCCTCTGCAGCAAGGATACTGGTATTCACCAAATACTCCACCTACTTCTCAGCACTTCCCAGACCCCTTACAAAAGTCAAGTCAATATAAATAATTCTGGCTATGAGCTGCTGGCAAGAGTGGCATGGGTCACTATTTCAGATCTAAACACACAAGAGTGGGGCTGGAAGGAGCATTTAACCAGCCACCAGGCAGTCCTTACAAACACCCACAACCACAGCTCCAATGTGGGCAGGAACAGGAAGACTACTGGAGCTGCTGGCTTCCAGTTTAGCCATGAGGTTCAGGAAGAGGAGCAGGCAAGAGAATGACTTAAAGGACACTCGACAACCTCTTCTCACCTGCTTTCAGACATGCACAGACACTCACAGACACACAAATAAAAATAACTCTGAATAGACAAGAACCAGTGAATAACACTACAGGTACTTCTTCCTTCGCCACAGGTCACCAGTATTAAACAACAGAAGAATGGAGTGTCATGCAGGTTCCCTATAGAGTGTGCAGAAAGAGAAATCAACTCCAAAATCCACCAACTCATAGTGGACGTGTGATACAAAGGAGAAATTACTACTGTAAGGCATCAAGTTCTGGCAGTTGTGTTGCCATGGTAACACTAACTTTGAAGTTTTTTGCTGTTGTTGTTTTCTTTCTGGGTGCTCTTGTGCTCCGCCTCTGTCCCTGTCACTTTGTCACAGGAAATATTGTGAACTGATGGCCCATTGTCCTGACCGTGTTCTGGGGGCAGGGGCAGGAGAGACAGCCCCCCATTATCACCTTCATCAGCCTGAGAACTTCCCTTAGATTTTCCAGGACCTTGATTCAGGCCAAACTGGGATTCACAGCTTCAATGCTGAAAAGAATTTTAAAAGTAGACAGTTTATGAAGCAGAGCTGGCGTTTAATAAAAATTTTTTAATACAGGTTTAAACATGGAGTGAAAAAATGGGTACTAAGAAGAAACCAAGATACACTCGTAGAGCCCGAGCGTGGGCTTCTAAAGGAAGCACTGTAGGCAGAGAGATACACCAACGTCAGTACCGGCTCAAGGACGAGCTGCCTGTTCACTCTTGTGAACATCAAAAACATTTCCACATAATACCAAATGTCCCTGGGCATAGAAATTCTGTTGTAAATAAGAATTTCTGTCTTAAAAAATGTATTTACCAAAAAGAATATCACTCTAAGATTATGTCAACAACACTATTAACAACAAAAACCTGGAAGTAACCCAAATGTTCATAAGTAGAAAAATTACTTTAAAAACTACAGCAATCATGGAATATTTACAGACTAGATCATTAAAAATGAAAACTATATAAACATGAAATCCATTCAGTGAAGAGCCTCTATCTTGAAGAATGTCCGCCCTCTTGATCCAGCTACCCCGGGAGTGTCTACTGGGGGCTGCCTGACTTATGTTCTGCCATCTGCTTCTGCCATCCACCTACCAACCTGATATGTGTTCTTCTGTTTGTGTTTGCTACATACTGAATAAACTCACTCATCCAGAACCAAAGTACGGCTACCTTAGATAATCCCCTGAGTTGTACAGAACAAGATAAACAGTTCATTTATTGTTCATCTTTACTTGAAGAGATACTAAAGCCTTACTTATATGCATTATCTATGAAAATTCCATTTAACCCTACAAAGCAAATTTAGTATGACTATACAATGAATGAAAATGTATCTTTATTAAAAATACTTTCAACAACATTTTTAAGAGAGCTTTAACTTTTTTAAAAAATTACAGGGGTGTGTGTGTGTGTGTGTGTGTGTGTGTGTGTGTGTGTGTGTGTGCTCGCACGCGCACGTGCATATGAAGGTCAGAGGACAACTTGTAAGTCAGTCTGTCATTGCACCATGTGGGACCCAGGGATCGAACTCAGGTCATAAGGCCTGGCAACAACTGCCACTCCCCACAGAGACAACTCACTGGTCCAAGAGGGCTTTCTTTAACAATGAAGCCACTTGTTATTTGAAAACTGTAAACTCATCATGGCCTGGTGATATGGAAAACAGAAAGGATAGCAACTACCAATGGACTATGACCCCTCTGCCCCTCACTTCACTTCTAGCTCTTCCACATATAAATTAAAAAGGAAGGCTTTTGCACTTAATCTGTTTTTCCGTTACCAACTAAAGCAGAGTGACAAAAAGAAATAGACAAACACTAACGAAGCTCGAATTACAAAAAGTGAATTATTTTCTCCTAACTGGGTCAACGGGTTTTAAAAGACTTGGTTTTCAACAAGCTCCATTATTTTAAAGACAGTGCAAAGCAGGTTTGACAAGATCTGCTTGTAAAAAGCGGAAGCTATTAACTTTCAATTCACTCACTAGTAGAAGTCTGTCCAATAACAGGCCTGGGAAACAGGACGGGCCTCTGAATGGCAATCTAATTATAGCTGGATTTTCTGACCTTACCTGAACATTCCACGTGCTTTTTTGCCTCTCTGAGTAGAATAATCTTGTTCCTACTTACATGTCAAAAGATTTCTCACCCTTCAAGTTCTATTATTGTTACCTCTTTGATTATGAAATTCTTTCTTCCCCTACAAAAGGTCGTCCTTTCACTAAGCTCCTCCAGTGCTCTCGGTTTCCGCATCCCACTCCCAGCTCTAATGCAAATGGTGATGTGTCCACCCTTCTCTCCTGATACAGAATCCTAAGATGTTCAGCGGTACAGAGGGTGACTCCCCACTTCTTAGTACCAAACAAAGTGCCTTCCCCCACAAAAGAGAAGCAATAAATCATATCACATTTGCCTATGCAAACACCCAGCATCACAAAGAGACAGACTTTAGGTCTAAATCAAACATTAAATATGTCTGCATTTTAAAATAATCATCTATGATGACAACATTAATGATAAAATTTTCATTAATCCATGAAAAGGCAAAATGTGAAATAATAAATTGCACTCAATGGGCTGTGGATGTGCTTGCTTGGTAGAGAACTTGCCTAGCATATGTCAAGCCTGGGTTCAATTTCCAATACCATATGAAACTGCAACTAGGTGTGGTGGCACACACCTGGAACCCCACACCTGTAATCACACACCTGGAATCCCACACCTGGAATCCCACACCTGGAACCCCACACCTGAAACCCACCTATAATCCCACACCTAGAACTCCACACCTGCAATCACATACCTGTAACCCCATACCTGTAATCACACACCTGTAATCCTACACCTGTAATCACACACCTGTAATCCCACACCTGTAATCCCACACCTGGAGCCCCACACCTGAAACCCCACACCTATAATCCCACACCTAGAACTCCACACCTGCAATCACATACCTGTAACCCCATACCTGTAATCACACACCTGTAATCCTACACCTGTAATCACACACCTGTAATCCCACACCTGTAATCCCACACCTGGAGCCCCACACCTGAAACCCCACACCTATAATCCCACACCTAGAACTCCACACCTGCAATCACATACCTGTAACCCCATACCTGTAATCACACACCTGTAATCCTACACCTGTAATCACACACCTGTAATCCCACACCTGTAATCCCACACCTGGAGCCCCACACCTGAAACCCCACACCTATAATCCCACACCTAGAACTCCACACCTGCAATCACATACCTGTAACCCCATACCTGTAATCACACACCTGTAATCCTACACCTGTAATCCCACACCTGTAATCCCACACCTGGAACCCCACACCTGAAACCCCACACCTATAATCCCACACCTGGAACCCCACACCTGTAATCACATACCTGTAACCCCATACCTGTAATCACACACCTGGAATCACACACCTGGAACCCCACACCTGAAACCCCACACCTATAATCCCACAC
>CABHPQ010148731.1:9840-21836 GCA_902168405.1 Peromyscus aztecus | reverse complement strand
CAGAGAAGGGTCCATCTAAGGGGCTATGATAAAATTTAATAAACAGAAAAGATTCCAGAACATCAGACAGTCTTCCAATGTCCTATGGTGATGACATATATTTTTGGATTGCGCTATGTAAGGGAGGTGATAACTGTCCAACACAGTGGGGAACCTTAAGAGATCAAGTCAATAAGATGAAGTCAATAAGGAAAATTTAAAAATTAGGATTAACATAAATCTTGTTTAGTAAGGTTAATGTGATCATACAACTGGCTGGACCATGTACCAGAGCCCAGGAAAAGGATAAGATAATTGTAATCAGCTGCTTGTTCCATCATACTCCTGCATAAGGAAGAAGAACTTGGAAGCTTTGTGAAAGATGTCAGCTAAAGTTGGCATCTTAATTGGCAATTTAAAAGAGAAACAGAATCCTATTGGGTCCTTTATAGGATTCTTTAACAAAAGTCCAAATTATTTGGAATAATTTCCCAAACCTGTGAGTTTAATGGCAGCATGTCTGGCACCCTCCTTTACTCAGAGAACATGGGTGGGTAGGGTATGGAAGGACACACTATATCTGTGGGAAGTACCCTTCTGGAAAGAGATGATGTTCCACAGTTGGGAAGTACAGTTTCTTATTAGTTAGGTTTCTATTGCTGTGAAGAGATACCATGACCACAGCAACTCTTATAAAGAAAACATTTTATTGGGGTGGCTCACAGTTTCAGAGGTTCCTTACATTTCATTGGTTCAAAGACTCTAGAAACTTCCCAAAAGGCCCCTTTATCTTTTGACTTTCTTGGGTCCTATGAGACAGGGGACATCTCCTCCATGATACCAGGCATGTTTTCAGTCAATCCAGAGAGATATCTTGGGCAATGGATCTGACATTTATTCTTGCCTTGATTCCAAACCCTCTGTGGAATCCAAATTGTCCCTTCCAAAAGACACATCTTTAGCCTGTTTCTGGGCTATTTTAAAAGAGCTCCATTTGGGAGACTTTAGATTAGTCACACTTGTTCAGCTCTTGGTTCAAATCTGGCCTAAGTATACATTGGACAATGGCCACTGCTGGCCCAAATTCAAAACGTTTGATTTCAATATCTTAAATGATTTAAACAACTTCATCAAACAAAATGGGACAGCCTGGATGGTCTTCTATATAACTCTCCTCTACACCCTATACTACTCCCAACTTCAGGCCTCTTTTCTATCTCCACACCTGTCCTTCAGTTCATTTCTGTACTTCAAGTTTTACCAGCTCAAACTTATCAACCTAGTCCCAAACCCTCTCGGATATTAAACTGCCTATAAGCCCCCTCCCTGTCACATAGAGAAATGTTAGCAAATTTCCTTGTGCTGTCTAAGCCAATATGCTGGCTCTGGGTGTGATTTGGCCTTCCTACTCCAGGATCATATGTTTGCCCTCTGGTCCTTGGTCCTGGGTCAGGCAGCACCCCTTATTCTACAGCTGGAAAAAGGAGAGCAAAACAGCTCAGTTCTTTCCCTATCCTAGAATTGGGCTGGTAACATTCCTGCGAAGTTACTTCAGCAACTCTGAAACTTGATGTTGTGATATGAGCTTCTCCCTCATCTGTTTATGGACTCAGATTCATGAGCCTCCCTGAAGTTCCTTCTCCTCTTCTTTTATTTTCCTTTGTTGAGCCTACATGTCTAGACCATAGTTACCATCTCTTTCTATACCCACACTAACCTACCTGAAGAGTCTTTTAAAGAAAAAAGTGTACCAATCCACATTTGATCTTCAAAAATAAAGGAGTCCACAGAGACTTTGCAATGCCCTGGTGGGGGATGGGCTCATTTTACCATGGGCCTGAGTTCACCTTTAACAGGAAACTGGCAGACCTCGTCAAGATGGCAGAAACCATGTGACTTGACTATCATATTTGTTAATGATATCATAAAGAAGGCAAATGCCATGTGACTTCACCATTATTGGCTAATGGCACCACATGACACAAGCCAAAATTCCAACACTCATAAAACTTCATGGTCCTATTGAGTCCTTTGGGGATCACCTTTTTTATTAGACTAGGTAAGTAAGATCAAAGCTCTAAACTTTTTTATTTTCATTTTATTATTTGTTTTATTTTATTTTGATAGTTTTTATATGATACATTTACCCTATCCCTGGATATGGCAGTGTGTCCCTGTAATCCCTGAACTCAGGTGTCGGTGGTGGGAGGTCACTAAGCTTTGAGTCAGCTTGGGCTACACAGGGAGTCACTGACTTAAAAACCACTGCATGCTAACTCAATTTTCACTTTATGCCTTGTTTCTGTGTGCTGGTGAAGAAAATAGAATAGGATGTTCAGAATAAGGAACTGTTAGAGACTGCAGATGCCTGTACTTGGAACTGTGGAAACCTAAACTGAGCTCAGAACCTGCCTGAAACACCTGCCTCTTCCACTCAATGGACAACTGCATGGACTTTGTCTTCATGATGTCCTACTCAGCCACACTGATTAAAATGAATCAATGTCTGAACATTTTGTCTTTTATGGCTATCATTATTTTTTAGTAATTTTTGAGTTTCTTTGTTGATTTTTAGTCTGGATGACCAATGTAAAAATGAGACTAAGATATTACATTTCCTACTATTATTGAATCTGAACTTATCTGACTTTTGATGCTTTTTGTGTTTATTTCATTAATTTGAGAGCCCCAACGTTCAGTTCATATACATTTACAATGGTTACATCTTCTCGATAAGTTGTAGAGGCCTTCTTTATCTCTTCTGTTTAAGTTGAAGTTAGCCTGTTTTCAGCTTCCAATTACTTGGTTCATTGATTTCTAGTCTGTAACTATGTCTGAGGCATGTATCTTGGAGACCATAGACAACTACATCTCCGTCTAGTCAGTCTGTGCCTTGTAATTGATAAGTTGAGTCCATTTATATTTAATGTTATTAGCAAGAGATGTTTTGTATTCCATGTGCTTTTGTTTATTGTTTTTATTTTTGGTCAGATTTTTGATAGTTTCCTCCTTCTGTTGATTTTCTGGGATACTGTGTTAGCTCTCTTCTATTCAAATATCCTCATGAAATATATTTTTTCCTGTCCTCTTGTGGATGAGACTACTTTTCTTCTTTCTCTGTGTATAATATTTCTTTAAGTATTTCTGCAGTACTAGCTTGGTTGTCATTAATTACCTTCATATGAATTTATCTAGAAATGTTCATATTTCTTAGTTTATTTAAGAGATAACTTGGTTAGTTGTAGCAATTTTGGTTCATAGTTTACTTTCAGGGATTCAAAGATACTATTCCATACTTTAGCACTGTTGACAAGAGACCTGATGTAATTCTCCTGTATTTGTATATAAATTGACATTTAATTACAGCTTTTAATATTATCTCCTTGATAATTTTGATATCTTCACTATTAATTGTTTCAGAGAGCATCTCTGCCATGATGGGGTTATGTTTCTTGTGTTGGAATGTCCATTTCTTTCTCTAGGTTTAGGACATCTGCTATAATTTCAGTGAACGCATTGCTCATGGCTTTAGAGTATTTCAGCCCCTTCTCTGATCCTGTCCACAGGATCTTAGATTTGGTCGCTTTAATGTATGCCTGAGATCTTGAAAAGAAAGGTCATATTTGCTAACTTTTTCTTTGGATATGTCTAAATCTGTTTATCTTTATTTCAACCTTGTCCCCAGTTCCTAAAACCCAGTCTCCCGCTTGCTTCTCTCTGTTGCTGCCTTCCTCCATGTCTCTTCTTTGAGTGGTTGTTTCATTCCAGAATTTCCATTTCTCTCTTTTCCCAGATTCAATTTCCTTGCTCAATTTTTTTCTTCCATGTTTTAAATTTCTTCCTCCAAGTAAATGAACACTCATTATCTTTCCACTTTACTTTCTTGTGTAAAGATCCTTCATTAATTTCTGTAGTACATTCATCTGCTTCTGTGAGACTTTTTGTGGCCATTGACACTTTTTAGGAGTAGAAATTTGAAATCTTTTTCCTCCATTTCATCTGTTTTATTATCTTTGTTTCAGGTATTGAAATGCTAGAGCTTTTGGTGTTGTCAGAGTGGGAGAGTTGTTGTCTCATTTTCTGTGTGTGTGTGTGTGTGTGTGTGTGTGTGTGTGTGTGTGTGTGTGTATGTATGTGTGTGTGTGGCTTTTGGGAGAGATGTAGCCTCCAAATTTTATTTGCTCACCTTTCATCCCCTTTTAACTCATCTTGTTTATTTGTTTTATTTTAGTCAAGTCTTCCTGGTGAGTTGTTTTCACTCAGGTCTGTTCTCAGTGCTGTTTGGGGGAGAAAGTGATTGTAGTAGCAGACAAAAATGCCTTGAAACAGTCCCAATAATAACTTGCCATAGATGACAGCTGTGTTCTCCATGTGTGTCCCTGATAAGGTGCTGAGACAGTAGCACTATGACACAGATTGTGATAAAAGCTAGTTTATAGTTTTTTAGAGCAAAAGGCATCAGTAATTAAACAGTAAGACGAGAAAGGGATGGCAAAGAGTGGAAGGCTGTAGCAAAGTGTGAATGAGAAGGAAAGTAGATGGTTAAAGTGTGAGAAGTAGCGCTTTAGTTACTTTTCTACTGCTGTGACAAAACACCGTGACCAAAGAAACTTACAGAAGGGCGTGGATTTATTGTGGGTTTAGAGTACCAGAGAGATGAGAGTCCATCACTGTCACAGCAGGGAAGCCTGGCAGCAGGTGCCCGGCATAGTGGCAGGAACAGCTAGAGCTCCTGTCTGGAACAGCAGACAGGAAGCAGAGAGCACACACTGGAAACGGTATATGGCTCTGCCTGCCCTCAGTGCAGTACTTCCTCTAGCAAGGCCACACCCCCTATACCAACCCACCAAACAATGTTACTAACTGCTTACCAAACACTCAGATTCTTGAGACTATCAGGGGACATCTCACTGAAACCCCCAAACTTTGTAACGAAAATATTGTCAGTGCTGTAGAGTAAGTCATAGGTGACTTTTCTAGTGACAGGAAGTCAAACACAATGATATAACACATAACAAGAAAAATGTGAATAATAAAACATGGAAAGGAAAATAATAAAAATACAAAAGATAAAGAAGTAGCTAAGTCAGAATTTCACGGCACTCCTCCCCATTCAGTGTCTCTTATATTCATTCTTTCCAACCCCTCTTTCGTGAGTCCCTGATCCTGGATGGTAGAAGGTTGATCCATCTATAGTAGAGCATTCAAGAGTTACTTATGAAAGATACTTTGGCCAGTTCTGTTCTATGCATTAATCATGACCCACCGCAGAAAGAAGCTTCTCTGGTCAAAGTTGAGAGCAATGCAAATCTTTGGAATTACATAGAAATATGTAGAAGGCAGGTTGACAATATAACCATTTAGCAAATTGATGATAGCAGGTTCTCCACCTGGACCCTCAGTCATGGGGACTTAAGGTTTACAGGCACCAAGCATGAAATTGCTCCAAAATGAAGGGCACATTAAAAAGACTATGTAGAAACCTATAATCTTCCAATCCAAGAAAGAATTAGAGGGGATGATGGAACACAGATAACATGAAAGGAGAAAGGGAAAATACTTGAGGTCAAATTAGTCTTTTTTCACCTCACTGCTCCCAAATTCATTTATTCACATCTGCTGTAACAGTACCATGAACCCAGGGTTTAATTTAGAAAACTTCCATTGTGTTTGTTTGTGATTTCTCCTTTATTTTAAAAATATTTTTATGAATTCTTTGAGAATTTTATTCAGTGTATTATGATCATATTCACCCTTCCCCAAATCCTCCTAGATACATCCTCATTACCCTACCTATCAAATTCCTTCTCTTTTTCTTTGTAAACCCGTTGAGTGTTTTAAATAGTCTTGGGGGTGGGACCTGTCCTGCATAATAGTTGACCTACTGAGAAATAAACTCTTACATCTGAATCTCCCTTTCCAGGCAGCTATCAAGGGCCAATATCTTTTCAGCTGGGGGTGGAACTTCAAATCCACTTCCCCTCCTCCATGCTGGGATTTTGGTGGCTTGTGCTTGGCCTCTCTTGTGCATACTGGCACAATCACTCTGAGTTCATGTGTGCATTTCCTCTCTGGTGTCTGGACAATACTGTTGCCTTGTAGTCATTTGCCACTGCTGGTCTTAGCATTTCTCTACCCCACCCTATTCTTTGAAGAGCCCTGAGCCTTGTGAGGAGAGGGTCATGTCTTATTTTGGGCTGGATACTCCTCGGTCTCTTAATTTCTGCATGTTGAATAGTTGGGGGTCACTGTGTTAATTGCCATCTGCTGCAAGGAGAAGCTTCTCTGATGAGGTTTAAGAGATATTAATCTATGGGCATAGCAATTAGAAGTCATTTTAATACTATACCTATCTAGTAGAATAATAGTAGTAGGTTCTACTTGGGGACCTATGACCTATCTAGCTGCAGGTTCTTACCAAGTATGGGTTTGATCTTATGGGGTGGAACTCAAATCCAATCAGAAAGTGGTTGGTGACCCTCATAACCTTTGTGCCCCAGTTGCACCAGTGGGAATATGTTTCTAGGGCAGTCATTACTGTAACTCACAGTGTTCATGGCTCAGCGAGATTGATGATCACTCTTCTCTTCTGGTAGCCTGCATAGCACTTTCCAGCATATTAAGAGCTAGCCAGTAAGACTGAAGCTTCTAGGTCAGTGTCCACTTGATTTCTCCATGGTCTAGGACTCAAATCCATGGTGTCTTCTGCAAGAGAGTTTTACTATCAAGTTCTGCAGGTAGCCAAGAACAAAGGTAATGGTTTGTAATGTTTGTTTTTTATAGGGCTCTGCTTATCCAGCAACTCAGGAAGAGGTAACCTGTTCGTACTGGGGTTTTTATTTGCTAGCATGTGGTATCTAGTCGGGGTATTGTCCCCCTTGCTATAGGATAACTCCATTTAAACTTTTTTCATGTATGTATTCGTATGTATTTTAGGAAGCTTCTACAATTGTAGGTTTCTACATAGGTTTTTTTTCAAAAGGCCTTTATCCTTCCTCATAACCCCTCCTCTACCCTCTCCTCCCATCTCCCATCCATTGACTACTTCCTGTCGCATTATTTCTCCATCCTACTTTATATGGATGCACTGCATCTACTCTCCCTTAAGAGTTTGTGCTTGGCCTCTCTTGTGCACTGCACTGCATTCTCCCTTACTTTTTCCTGATCCTATGGAAATTACAAACAAAACACGTCTATCTAAAAATTGAAAGCTAACATCCACATAAGGCAGACAACATGAGATGACTGTCTTTCTGGGTCTGGATTATGTCACTTAGTATGATTGTTTCCAGTTGAATATATTTTCCTGTGAATTTACATTATCCTTGACTAAATCAGCTTTATTTTTTTTGAAAAGAAATTAAAGATAAGAAGAAAATAATTTGTTATTCTCTTAAATGATACTTTCGTTTTCTGTATTAAAACCATGGTTAATATATATTGATCAAACTAATTTTGATTGATTTGTTAGATGGAATGGAGACTAAGGAAATGATTGAGAGATGTATCCTGGCTTCCCAAAGTGTGTCCCATATTAAGAACACATATGCACTGTGATAGAAGCCAGGACTACCCGCTCAGGAGTGGTGCCTCCCCACAGTAGGCTTGGATTTCCCACATCAATCATCAACACAGAAAATGCCCCACAGGCTTTCCCACAGCCCAGTTTGGTAGGACATTTTCTTCACTGAGATTCCCTCTTCCAAAATTGAATCTAGCTTGTGTCAAGTTGACACAAAACTTGCCAGCACAACGTGAGAGAAAATCAAAGGCACACAAAAGGCCTTTTAACGTCCCGTGTGACAAGCTGGAAAGCGAAGCAGGGCAGTCTTTGTTAACTATCCCCGTCTCTGCTGCACACTTGCTGGGATCCTATTTAGCCCATGCAGGCTGCGGCTATGGGGGCTTGTCTCTTCTAGCAAACATCGGAACCCTTGGCTTTAGGCTCATGAACCAGGCTTCTGCTTGTCTGCAGAGCTGACTCTGCTGTGTCCTTACACCATCCCTCTTGTGTCCAGCTTCTGCTTGCCTGTCTGCAGCACACTGGTTTTCTTGCTAGGTCTCCTGGCCTACCACCACAGTAGCACCCATTCTGGGATAGATATGTAGATCATTGTCTGTTGTGATCTTAATGTCCTTTATCCTTAGGATAAGAGAATTTAGGATACATAATTATTGGCCATTTATATATCTTTTCTGGAGAAAAGTCTATTCAGGTCCTTTGCTCAACTCATTTTTTAATTAGAAATTTTTTCTGTTGCTTTCTTGCTATTAAGTTATTTGTGCTCTTTATATATTTTAGACAATCCTTTACAAATGTGTGGTTTATAAACATTTCCTCAAAATGCATAGGTTATTTATTCACCCTAATTTTAGTAAAAAGTTATCTATCAGTAAGTATGAAATATTTTGGACATATTTTGATTAAAAATGATTTGTTACTTTTACCCAATTTAAATCTAATCATTCTTTAGCTACAATTGGCAACTTGATTGTCCTCCTTATTTCTTCAGGCTTGAATATCTTCTATAGTTTAATATCTATATTATCTTCTATAGTTTAAATTTCAGTCAAAATACAGATTCTAGGACCATCTTGAAGAGGATAAAGTGAGTTCCCATTCCTTCTACAGTATTGGCTGTCCTCCAGACAAACCACCCAGCACAGTGCCTGCAGCCACAGGACGGCATTACTCTCAAATGCTAGCTAAGAACACAGGTCTTATGTACTTTACGCATCACAATCAAAGTAATACCAACAGCTGGGCTAGCAAGACGGCTCAGAAGGTAAAGGCACTTACTGCCAAACTCTGTTCCCATGACTCAGCTGGTGGAAAGAGGGAATTGACTCCTGTGAATACACACACAAATACACACACACACACACACACACACACACACACACACACACACACACACACACACACACACTTACTCTACAATCCAGAAAGAGAACAGGGTAAACTTGGGACCAAATGAACTCATATGTGTCATAGACACTGGTGATGGTTTCACGGTGTGTGTATTTCTCCAAAGCTGTATACATTAAATAGTCATAGCTTTTGTATGCCAATTGATGTCATTTGAAGTAGCTTATATTTTAAATTGTTAGGAAAACATTGCCTTTAATTAACTCATTTCTGCCCAGATTATTAAGATACTATACATGCAAAATTTGGGCTTTTATCCCATGTCTGTTTCTGCAGGAAGATTTGAAATGTCACCTGACAGAAATAAATGTAAATAGGTTTTTTTCTCCCCCAAATAAGATTGACTACATTTCATTGTAACATCAAAGCTTCAATTCCCTTTTCTTTGGAAGGCCTTTTCATGCTGCCTTTGTCCATCACTGACCATATCTGCACTTTCGTCCTTAGGTGGGTTATCTAGTCTACTTGGGTGACACAGACTCTAGAGAGGTGGGAAGTAATTAGCCATGGAGGCCAAGTATTTCTCAGTGTCACTAAACTGGCATTCGACTTGATTCTAGCTATTGCAAAGCCTGACTTCTGAATTCTGTGGATTCTCCACACATACTATTGCAATGTAGGCTTTTTCTTCTCCCCAAGTGAACTAAGTTCACAAATGTCTCTCCTCCAGCAAGAACTCAGAACTATCAAGACAGGCCTCTTAACAGCATCTGGCAAAGCAAGCCTTGCTATTAATTGATTCTCTTTTCTAGTTGTGTATTATGTGACACTGGATGTCCTGGGTTTTTGGAATGTACCACACAATGAACATCACGGTAGTGTAAGATCCTACCTTCATATCCATGGTAAGATCACCCTGTAGAAGTGTGTTAAGGGAGTGGAGAGAATAGGACATGAGAGGTTTTCTGTTAGCTTAATCCCCTTTAATCTTTATTATATAAACCATCTTATCTGTATTCTCTCCTGGGACTCTCTACCAGGCAACAAAGAATAATAGATGGCATAGCTGTTTTACACACACACACACACACACACACACACACACACACACACACACACATCAAAAGATCATCGTTATCTTGAGCCATGCAGATATACACATGTACTTGTGTTCTGTCTCAAACTCACTTTCTCTCACCTAATTATTTTCTTAAGTTGTTCGAGAAAAGTGCATTTTCACCTTGGTTGACTCCATCCTACCTCTCTGAAGAGTTCTTAGGTCAGCCCTCATGACCAATAATGGTAGTAATGTTGAAGTTCAGGAATCATTGTTCCTGGGTTGCTTCCCTTGGTGTCATGTGCCCTAGACTCATACATGTTCATACATGCACATTCACGCAAAAAAATAGAAAGTGTGACTAATGTCCCATTGTACGTGTTGACATGGGTATCTTCCTGATATTTCTCAAATAACCACACCATTGTATTTCCTACTTCATTCATTGACTCCTTATAACTTGGTGTAAAGCATCATGGTCAGTTCAGGAAGGACTCCTCCATCTAAAAGCCACAAGAGGACTTTTACCATGTTTGTTGGGCTTTTACTCGTATAACAAAATACTTGAGAGAAATCAACTTTTAGGGCTAAATATTGATGTTGACTCTTGGTTTTCGAGCTTCCAGCCCCTGGTTGCCGGGCTGTTAAAGACCTATGTCAAGGCAAGGCATCATGGTGGAAAAACCAAGCAATGTAGAGCTGTATTCATGGACGTCAAGAAGCAGAGAAGGAAAGGCTAGGTCAAGATACACCCACAGGAACATACCTTCTGTGAATGACTTCCTCTCACTAGGTCCCAAGCCCCAGTGATAACCAGTTCAGCTATGAACTCAAAAATGGATCAACCCACTTACACGGAGTCTTCATAACCCAGTGACCTCTCAAGGCTCTAACTCTGGATATGGCTGCTGGGGGACTGATTCTCAATACAGAAGTCTTTAGAGTCTACTTCACATCCAAATCATGAAACAGGTATTAGTAAACTCAGATACTTGCCAAGGTTGTCATCCTGTCTGAATTGTCTCGGTTACTATTTCTAATTCTCCACCTTCTAATGTAGCAAATGACCTAACTAATAATAATGACTTATGTTTAGCACTTTTTTTGAAACTTTTGTAATTAAGTGTAGTCTTACCAGATACATAATAAGAGCTAATTGCATACATTGATAGAATATCGTGTTACATATCTATACCTGGATACATTGTGCAATGTTTAAATTAATTTAAATACACCTCTTTCCCAGAGAGTAGTCATTTCTTTCTAGGGAAAACATTAAACATCCTATCTTTTAGTTTTTTTTTTGAATGTACACTATGTGCAACCCAAACTCTTATACTCGCTCTACTATAGCTTTCTCTCTTGTGGAAATGGTGGCTTTGTGGGCACACTGGGTTACATTGGGTAGCATGACAGTGGAAGGACTTGTTTCCCAAAACTGAGTCTGGTGATATCATGTTGACCTCTCCAATAAGGCAAGGAAAGGAAGATGCAGGAGCTTAAAGAGTGGCCTCCGTGGGCTGAGACTAGCCTGGAGAAATTGCCCTCTTTTCATCAATTCTGGATTGATGCTCAGCGGTTTGCACAATAACAGTCAACTTGTATTGTCTTTTTAAAATTGGTTTCATTCGGAGAATATCTCAAGATAATGCCATGTTGGTTTATTTGGGCCACATTCTTGTAGCATTCCCTCTGACTCCTTTGCCAACACTTGACATTTGCTGTGAATTGTTATTTCAAGACAGAAACAGGTCTCTGAGGAGTCCTGTACTCTTTCATGGGACTTGCAGGTTTTTACAGTTTTTAATATTTTTTTTAAATTTAAGATCCAGTCTCTTTCTCTTTTTGGACCTGAAGTTTACTTTTTCCAAGAATCCTGCATGTACATATTAGTTGGAGAAGCCATTCTCTTTTTTCTTTTCTTTTTGAGATTATAATGTAATTACATAATTTCCCCCTTCCTCCCCTCCCTCCAACCCATCCTATATACCCCCCCCCCTTGCTCTCTTTCATGTTCATAGACTCTTTTTCCTTAGTGGTTGTTAGATGCATACATGTAATATATATATATATATATATATATATATATAT
>CABHPQ010148730.1:0-12198 GCA_902168405.1 Peromyscus aztecus | reverse complement strand
TAGGGTACTATATTACTTGAATATTATTTGAATAATAGTTGATATATATGCTATATGTAAAACACATAAACAACATATTTAAGTAGACATTTATCAGCCCATTTGTATTAATGTACATTCTGCTACATGATGCTACCTCTCTTTTATCTTGTACCTCCTTTTTCCTCTCCGTGTCCGCCTGACGACTCCTCTGACTCCAGCCTTCTTCTTCTCAGTGTCCTTAGTCTGGTTCTCCCACCTAACCTTATCCTCTCCAGCTATTGGCCAGCGAGCTTCTTTATTAAACTGGTCACAGTGTAATTTACACAGTGTAAAGGAATATTCCATAACAGACATTTACCCAAAGGTGCACTCAGCTGGCCAACAAACACATGAAAGGTTGCTCCAAAGCAATTGTCACCAAGGAAGCACCCTCCATTAAATGGTGAGATGGCACTGCATGTTCACCAGGATGGGTATACACAGAAAAATGGAAAATAAGTGTTGGCAAGGATGTAGAGAAATCAGAATCCTTGCATTTTGTTGATGGTATCATAAAACAGAGCAGTTACCATGGAGCAGTTTTTCAAAGACTAATCATAGAATTACGGCATGGTCCAGCAACTCCGCCATCATATATCTACCCCATAGAGCTCACCCTGGCACTTTAAGTACATGTATGTAGATTCTCATGGCGAGGCTCTTCATAATGGTCAGTGATCCATGTGTGCTATGTGCATACAATGGAGGACTTCAGTTATACAAAAGAATGAAGCACAGGCCATGCTACAACATGATGAACCTTGAATACATTGTAGTAACTAAAAAGAAGCCAGGAGAAGAGTCCTGTTGCCTGGGCCCACGTTTATGAGATAACAACACAGGTAAATCCATAGAAAATGGAGGTGGTGCCAGGGTTGCTGGGAGCGGAGGGTGGGGAACAACCAATGAGGGAGCACAGAGCTCCCGTAAGGGGTAATGAAAATGTTTTAGAGCCAGATAGTGTGGTGCTCACACAATGTTGTGAGTGTGCCAACTGCTACTCAGAGTTTCATTTTGAAACGATTAATCTAATGTCTGCATGTCACCTCAGTTAACCCAGGAATAGACTAACTACATTATCCCGTGTCTAGTAGCCCATCAGCCCCAGCTCTTTAGCGTATATAGACATTCACATGTTCTGTGGCAAATAGCAAGTTAGGCAAATACAGCCATTAGCCAATTCTTTTGAGTGTTTAACATGTTCAGGGATTCATGATTGACAGTGTCTCCAGACTCTGGGGACTCTCTGCCTCCAAGAATTAACAAATTACAGACAGAATATGTAGGCTCTATGGATTGGATAGACACTTGGTAAATAGGAGCCTTGCATTGGGCAAGCCCAGGGATTAATTGTCTTTTCACACAGTGAGTAGTCAGAGGGGAGGTACCAGACTTCCATGTGTGTTCAGGCAGGGTGACATCGTCTTTCTCTCAGTTCAGGTACATTTCAGTCACGCATACTGGCACGGATAGTTAGGTAAGAGCACGCTTCTGAAAGCTCTCTGTGCAAATACGTCCCTTTCTTCTTCTGGGGTGTGCAAGGAACACATCAGCCCATGACCTGTGTGACCTCTGCAGATGACTCTCAGCTCAGAACAATCCTTTGATGGCCTCAGGTTCTTGTCCAAGTTCCCCAAGAAGAAGCTTTTAGGTGTACACATCACTTACCCCACCGCATCCTTGAAGAGCTGCAAGAAAACAGTATTTTCTCTCAAAAGGGAAAACTAGGCACACAGACAGGTGAAATGGTTTCCCTGGGATTACGTCACTGGGGCGTGAGTCTCAGAGCATCCCTGCCTGTCTGGTGTTGCTCACCTCAGCTGTGTACACGTGTAGATACTTACAGAATCGTTTAGGTCACTGAGGCCTGTGGAGTCAACAGTGTCTGTATTTCTGGCCTTTCCTTCCTAGTCTTAGAGCGAAACATAGAAGGATAAGCTTAACAATATGTGAATCGTTGGATTGCCCAATGTTTCTCTTTTCTTATCTAGAGGAGAGTTGGTGCTGAGGATGGAACTTAGGACCCTGTGCATTCTATGTTATTTTGTAAGTAAACTTCATAATCAAGCCTGCCACCTTCTCTCCTTTCTGACACTTGCCCACATCACCAATGCCAGGTCACCTTAACCAACCCCACCCGAGAAGCCCGTGATCCGTGCGTGGAGGTCTGATATTTGCACTGCCTCTTGCCAAGAATGTATTTTTTAAGGATTTATTTATTTTCATTTTATGTGCATTGGTGTTTTGCCAGCATGTATGTCTGTGTGAGTGCTGGGAATTGAACCCAGATCCTCTGGAAGAGCAGCCAGGGCTCTTAACCATTGAGCTGTCTCTCCAGGCCCTGGGGATGGTTTTGGCTTTGAGGGTCTGGGTAAGTTCTTTCAACTCCTAATTCGAAGTCATATTGCATCTGTATCCAGGAAGGGGGCGGGTAATACAACTTGGTGATGTACCTCTTGCCTTCTGCTGTTTAGTTAGTCTGGATCCCAGGCCGTGGAAAGATGCTTTCCACACTTAGGGTACTTCTTTCCACATTAATTTAGTGTATGCTAGAAACTCCCTCACAGACACCCAGAGGTTTGTCTTCCTAGGCGGTTCTAGGTCCTATCATGTGGACAATTAATATTTAAAGTCTCTTGTGTCTTTTGAAAGTGGAAAGGGAGGGGGGAGAAGAGATGTGGCCTCTACCTCTCCTTCTCTGTCTTTGACTCCCAGTTACGGTCTGGATTGTCCTTTCAGTTGCTGTGATAACACTCTGACCATGAGCAACTTGGGAGAAGGAAGGGATTCATTTGGCTTGTGCTTCTGGGTCACAGCCCGTTGTTGAAGGAAGTTAGACTAGAAACTCAAACAGGACCTTGATGTGGAAACACTGAGGGTCGCTGATTGCTGCTCACTCACAGGCTTGTCCTTGGCGGGTCTTATTTAGCCCAGGCTCATCTGCCTAGGCACTGGTGCCACCCACGGTGGACTGGACCCTCATACATCAATTGATAACCAAGCCAATCTGATCTGGACAGTCCCTCGAAGGAAACTCCCTTCTCTGGTGACCCCAGGCAAGTTGACATTCTGAGTCCTTCCTTCTCGCTCACCACCTGTCCCTAGCAGTTTGGTCTTCAGGTCCATACCTCACCTCATTGAGATGACTAGCAGTCTCCATGTGCCTGAATTCAGTGTGTACTCAACTCTCCTTATCTGACTTGATAACAGTTTGTCCTGTGGACAAACTCTCTCTCCAAACTCTTGGTACAAGGCTTGTATGACATTAAGCCCCCCTCCCTCTCCCCCCACCCAAACATAGATCTCTCTGTTCATTTCCCTGTTTTGTTCTTTAAACAATATCTCTGGCCCACCTCATAAGTTCCTGTAGCTTCTTTTACTACCTGTGTGTGGCTGGCCCCAAAATTTATCCTGCATTTTAATTACCATTGTGCATTTTCCGTGGTTGGCATTGAACCTTGGTTAAGAGAATGAATGGATTTGTAGATGTTTATCTACCATGAATGGTCATCTCGCTACAAATTTTTATTATTAGTTACTCGTGGTAGTTTGAGAAATATTCCCCTGTAGGCTCTGTGTTTGAACATTTGGTTTCCAGTAGTTGGCGCTGTTTGGGGAAGTTTAAGTGATGTGGCCTCCCCAGACAGTACATCACCAAGAGGAGGCTTTGAGATTCTGTACCCTCATCCTCCTTACAGTTCAATCTCTCTTCCTGCTCCTTCCACCATGCCTGCGCCTATTGCCATGGCTCCCTTCTGTGGTGGACTCTTATCCTTCTGGAAACATAAGCTTTATAAGCTCTTCCATAAATTGCTTTTGGCTGTTGTGTGTTATCACGGCAACAGAAGAGTAACTAATGTATTGTCCTTCAGGAGAATACTAACTATTCTACTAACAGAGGCGCTCACTGTTGGTGTCTTTCAAGGACAGTGTGCGTGGTAGAGGATAGGGACACATTTGGTGTGAGCACCTGAAAGGGTAGATCATTCAGGAAAACTGTGGCTCAAGTCAACAGTCCCTCCTGAGAACTGGCTTTCTCGGTTTACAAGCTTGTCCCTCTCCTATGGTACACCATATAGCTACCACTGAGGACAATGGTCTTTGGAATGGTCCCGTTCACCCTGGCTCTGCTAATGTTGCTCCTACTTATGGAGGTTAATTCTTGTGGGGAATCTGCCTGTTCAACTGAATTTTCTCCCTCACCTCTCCTCCCGACCCCTCGCCTCCCCATTTTATCACACTGGGAAGAGGAAGGAATTAACCATAAAGTTTGGCTCACTGGGGCTGGTCTCAGTGGCTGGGAATGCCGGGGTCTCTGTGGCAGTGTGCTTCCTGAGAAGAGCCCCGATTCTTTTCTGTCTCCTTTCCTTCCGCCTGGGATCACAGTGCTGCCCCCGTCACAGTGACCCGTGAAAGCGTAACACATTGTGCAGTTTAAGAGTTATCGAGGTAAGTTGACTCTGCTTAAGGTGGAGGGCGTGGCGGGGGGTGGGGGTGGGGGTGGGGGGGGCACCGACCCAGAAGAAAGCTTGAACTATGATTGGTGTCTTTCCTCCACTACATAGCTACAGTAGTTACAGTATTCCTTCTGATAGGAACATCTTCTCTCCCCAGCTCTGACTCCCTGGACTTCCTTCTCTCAAGAGTCTGACTTTCTACCAGCCTCCTCTGCCCTAAGCTCCAGGGCCGTTGAAGACATCCTGAGCACTTTGCCACTCCACTGGAGCGCGCTCAGCGGTGCACAGGGACCTCATAGCACCCAGGGCAGGCATTCCTGCTGCCTTGGCGTCTGCCGCCCTGCCTCTCCTTTAATTGCACTTACTCTTTTATGGAGTGACAGCAGCTAAATTTATTTATCAGGATGCTCTCATGTTCCCTCTTAAAGAGCATCTAGATTAATAAACATCAAGCATAGAAACCTAATCTGAATTTGTATTTTTATTGAGAGCACTCTAATTAAACACAGGCTTAAAAAAAAATCAAGCAGACCCTATGTGTCTTGCAACATCTGACCAGCCTCCCATCCCAGGAAGCCAGGTCCTCACTGCCTTCATTTTCCAAGTTCAGGGCCATCTAGGTAGATGGAGATTAAAATGGCCTTGTCATGAATATGCATAAGCCTATAAAATACATATATGAATTGGTTAAAAAGCAATAAAATGTCTTTCTGTTTCCGGAATGCTTAGCCGGGCTATTAAGATGTGAGCATATTGTCATATTGCAGGAGCTGCAGTTTTGCTACTTGATATGTTTAATTATTTTCAAGGTCACTTCCTTTTACAAAAATCAAGGCACGCTGGAAAGTGTCAAGCAGCCTGGACGTGTGGCATGAAGTCCTGTTTTTATTGTCATTTTTATTGTCACATAGTTGCGGTTTCGAGTCTCCTAGTTACAGCCAGCCATTGGACACAAAAGTCACGGTAATTTGCAATGTTAGGAACGTGACATCCTTTATCTTTCCAACCACTAAATGTTCCGGGGATCTTTTCAAAAGAAATAATTGCCAAAAATAATTGATGTATTCTAGGAGTATGACTATTTACAACTTCATGTAACGCTCCCGATGAAAGTGACTGACTGTGTAATAGACGGCTACAGTAGATGAATATAATTGAGACATACGGCTGAAGAGGATTATGTACTTAGCCCCCGGGCCACTTAGGATATGTGTTAAGTAAGCCGGCAGTACACTGGCATTCAGCTGAAAACAGTTTTTCTGTACACAAAGCAAGTCTCTAGCAAGGCAGCACAGTCTGAGCTGCTCACTAGGCAGGAACATGGTGTAGTTCCTGCTTGCTGTGAGTATCTGCCTTGTGAGTAATCCTTATACATCTGGACAGCATCACACTTTATTGTGCTTGAAAGTTTTAGATGATTCTTAGCAATGTATAAAAAAGAGATCTAATCTATATTGCTGTCTCACTCCTGTAATCCCAGTACTTAGGAGGCTGAGGCAGGAGGATTATTGCAAGTTCAGGTCAGCCTGAGGTATATAGTGAGTTCTATAGATTGAAATCTTGTCTCAACACACACACACACACCACCACCACCACCACCACCACCACCACCACCACCATGACCACCACCCTCCAACCAAGGATATACTTCAGGTTTCAGAATTTTGCCTCTACCAGCTACAAGGAAATGCTAGTTATTCTGTATAGTCCCCCAGATCCACGAACTCCCTTCGTTGGGAAATTTGGATTCAGAGGTAAGACAAACACAATCTATAGATCCTTTTAATTAGTAGATAAAAATTTAAAACAACCCCACAATGCACATACCCATTCTGTTAGTTTTATTAGAATTGCTTTGAGTATTAGTGGAAAGTTCGGATCAGTTATCTCTAGCCCTCTGAAATGCTTCTGTGGTTCCAGCCTAGGCTGCCCCGGGCAGATTCTGTTTGTCACTGTTGGCCAGAACTGCACTCCTCCTGTGCACTTGTTCTTGTTAACATGACCTGCTTCTGCATGCGCTTCGGTTTTGCTAAGGATAAGGCTGGTGCATAGCTAGTGTGGAGGCAGGTGCTGACTCTTTGATCGGACCTGTACTCCACTCTTTAGCTTTCCATGTCTTGTTCCTGGAGTCGTGGCTTCTCTGTTGATCCTCTGACAGGCTTACCAGGGAATGAATTCCACCTGAGCAGCCAAGCTACCTCTCTGTATGGTTGTTTCTTACTGCATCAGTGGCGCCCAGCCTGGCCCCACCTTCTCTTCTCTGGGCTTTGAAACTCTAGGCTCCTTCAGTTTACACGTAGATGTCGTCTTTGTCCATAGTTTCCATTCCTGCCACCCGCACATAGACACGGGCTATTGTGGCTAGAGTTTTCTTGCCTGGTCCACAGTCAGGACAAATCTCTCTCACCTGCCAGTCTCACAGCCGCTCAAACCCAACCAAGTAAACACAGAGACTTATATTGCTTACAAACTGTATGGCCGTGGCAGGCTTCTTGCTAACTGTTCTTTTATCTTATATTAATCCATTTCTATAAATCTATACCTTGCCACATGACTCGTGGCTTACCGGCATCTTTACATGCTGCTTGTCCTGGTGGTGGCTGGCAGTGACTCCCTCCGCCTTCCTGTTCTTTTAATTCTCTCTGTTAGTCCCGCCTATACTTCCTGCCTAGCCACTGGCCAATCAGTGTTTTATTAGCAACACATTTGCCATACAGAACATCCCACAGCAGGCTATTCTCTGGCATTACTCCTATTTCCAAAGGCATTGCCCGTTTTGTAACCTAGTGCACCCCCAGGGCTCAGCATGGGGTCTCATGTACTGAAGAGCAAGTTGCATATTTGTGGAGTGAGAAGCACCAATGCATTTTAGTCAGCATGCATGTACAAGGTTGCTGTTAGCCCAGTGGAGAGGGGCAACACGAGGTCCTAGGTAGAATGCAGAAGAGCCAGAGATCTGTGGTATGGAAATAGCAGGGCTTGGGGACATTTCTTCCTGCCTGTCATTTGAAATTCATCCTTCTAGTGCAAATGTATATTTGATTATCTTTTCAGTCTTTAGATGTAAACACTTTTTGGGTTTTGCATTTTACAAGAAATCTTTAAGGAGCTGCTGATACAGTCCGGGGGCCTTGCTTGGGTCCGTTTTCTCTGCCAGTGAAAGAATTCAAAGGCAGGCAGAATCTTGAGTGCAGGAGCTAGCATTGGAGAACTCTCAGACACTACAGAGAGCAGCAACAGGTGAAGAGAGGCTTTTATTGGGGAAACACACACATGCTGCCAACACGGAGGTAAAGACCCTCAGAAAAGCAGAGGGGGGACTTGGGAAACTGAGAAATTGAGTCTCTTCTTGGGAACTGGGGATTTTAAACCTCTGACGAGGCTTCCTCCCCTAATCTAGGGCTGGTCAGTTTTAAGAGAGAGACATGTGTGACATGTCCTGATAGGCCTTGACCTTGGCTGTGGTCCATCAGCAGGGGGCCTGCTGGTGAGAGACTGGCAGTGACTCCCTCTTTGTTTTAAGATACCAGGCTTTTCTTTTAACCTGGAGGTTGACTAAGAAGCTGGCCATCTTGAAAATTCGCCCCCTTTGTTACCTAGCCAAGGCCCTTCTCCCTGTCTGTCTGCCTGTTGGGAATCTGTGAGACTCCTTGTTGCTCACGACTTGGCTGCAAGCATAGTACTAAGCTTTGGGAATACATGTATTGAAGAAGATAGAAAAGCAAATTAATGATTATTGTATTTATTTCTTTTCATTGCTATGATGAAAAACCTGAGGTAGAATATCATATAAAGGAAAGAGGTTGGTTTAGCTCAGAGTTTTTGATGTTTAAAGGCATGATGTTATCATCTGCTCAGCCCCAGTGAGGCCTTCCTTGGCTACATCTCTTCTTGGCAGAACAGCGGCCTGTGTCACGTTTTAGTACAAGTCAGGGAGTGTCTCAATGGTTCGGGCTTGGGTTTTGTAACTCACCCTCCCAGGAGACCACCATTGCCTTTTCCTAGGTCAGTGTTCCCAGTCACTTAAAGACCTCTCATGGGGCCATAGCTCTGAAAATTTTTACTCTTGCCCCTAACATTGCCAGACTGAGGACCAGGCCCCCAGTAGATGAACCCTGTGTCTACAAACAACATCCAGATCACAGCAGTTACAGTAGAGAATGCATGGCCAGATAAAGGCATGCAGAGGTGCTTAGAACATGATGGAAGCCATCAGAATCAGGAGTGAAGGGGTAGGATGGGAGGTTGTCAACAAGGTGGACTTCTTGGACAATCTAGCTCAGTAGCTGAAGGAATCATGGTATGTAATATCCTGAAGCAGGTGCAATGTGGGAGAGAAGACATTTGAAATGGAGGGAGTATTGGTGTGAAGGAGGAGGCGGCTAGTAAAGCTTGGCATTTAGTACAAGCTGCAGGTGTCCTGATCAGCCATTGGCACTGGGGGGACTTTGTGAGAGCCGCACAGGATGACACTGGGGTATCGGCAGAGGCTGGTCAGAAGCACTTTAGGGCACAGTTGAAGGAGTTTACAGTTCATACTGCAAGCCACTTGGCAGTGAAATCCCTTTTAACTGCAGTGAAAATAGCCCAATGATGGCGGCAGTGTGCAGTTGGACTCTCCAGCTGTGCATCTCCAGATGCTTTGGGCTCTGCTCTTACATGCATGGAGTGGGTGGGGCTGCACACAGATGATGTGAGAGAGTGAGGTCTACCTTAAGCAAGTCTACCACACTGGCTCCGTCCCATCTACTGCTGTGACCTCAGCACGTGGAGCAGTCGTGTTCCGGCTGAGAGGAGTAAGCAGAGGGCCCACTTCCCCTCTCCTACAGCTCTGTAGGTCCACTCCCTCTGGCTCTCCTAGGCCCCCAGGGGCTCCTTCACATTCATCTTCCTTTAATCTCCCCCAGATTCCAAGTATTGCCTTGTCCTGGCTGTGATCTGAGAACGTTTTCTCCTGTTCCTTCCCAAGAGTCACCTACCGTCTGCTGCCCCTTCCCCAGTGTGAACACTCATGACTAGTTCTGTGTCAGGGATTTGGTGACAGTGTTGGGGATGTCCTGTGAGCTTCTGAGCAGCTGTCTGCATGGCTTTTCTCCTTTATCTGTCTTCACAGAGCTCTTTATTCTGGGAACTTGGGCTACCTTCCTTCATTATGCACAGCAATTTACCTCTCGAACATCCTCAGGCTGTGCACCTACCTTGGCAGATTCCATAGCTCATTAACACTTCAGTGTGGGGAGCTGGAGAGAGAGAGAGAGAGAGAGAGAGAGAGAGAGAGAGAGAGAGAGAGCCCTGCGATTTCGGCCTTCTCTTTTCCCTCTCCCTCGGAATCTGAGTGAGCTGAGCTGTGGAGATATTTATTTCCAAGCGACACACATTTTCACGTTTCCGGCCTCAGCCACAGGAAAGGATTCATTCGGTTTTCATTTTACACTTTTTCTTCTTCTGCCGTCAGGTGGGTAAAGAGACAGGTGAAAGTCTCTGTCAGAGTTTCCAAATCAATGGCGCTATTAGGCAGTGAAGAAGTGTGAGACTGAGGAGGACAGTAGACACACCCAAACAGAGGCTGACAGATCCATCCAGCTGGCTGGTGTGTGAGCAGGACAAGACAGAAGCTTCTAGCACGAACTCGGGAACCAGATCACCGTATTCTGTCTCCTGTCATTCCTAATTCTGTGAATTTAAGTGAGTCACTTAACCTAGAGCTTGTTTCTTATTTGTAAAATAAGAGCAATAATCACGCAGGGGTGTGAGGAGACTGAAACGAGGCCATATGTGACCAGTGTTTCTTGTGTTTACCACACTGAGGCCCTGGCCAGCCCTTCATTCCTGTGGCAGTTTCCCCCGGTTACCATTCCTGCAGTGAGGTCCCTGTGTTCTGCACACTCCAGCTGTCTTATTTAGGGTTTCTATTGCTGTGAAAAGACACCATGACCATGGCAACTCTTATGAAGGAAAACATTAAATTGTGGTGGTTTGCTTACAGTTCAGAGGTTTAGTCCATTTTCATCATGGTGGGAAGCAAGACAGAATGCAGGCAGATGTGGTGCTGGAGAAGGAGCTGAGAGTTCTTCTATCTTTACTCACAAGGAACAGGAAGTGGTTTGAGATACTGGGCGTGACTTGAACTTGTATGAGATCTCAAAACCCGCCTCCACAGTGACACACTTCCTCCAGCAAGCCCACACCTACTCCAACGAGGCCACACCTCCTAGTAGTGCCACTCCCTTTGGGGACCCTTTTCTTTCAAACCACCCCCCCAGTGCAAGCCTTTTGTCTCATCAGGGACTTCACACTTATAAACTGCCTTGCCCAGGGCACTCTGATAGACGCTGTCCATCTAGTATCAATTCATACTTTCTTCCTAGTCAATAGCATAGATTTTTGTTTGTTTGTTTTAAATAGACAAAGTCAATTCAAATCTGAAAACTTTCTGCTGGAGTGTGGATCCTAAATGTTCTCCCTAGGCCACAGGTGAAATAAATCCTCCATCCCCAGCTTGTGGTACTATTGGGAGGCAGTGCATCTGTTACCTATGGGTCCTGGTGAGGTCTCTGGGTTACTGGGGGCATTTTCTTGAGTGATTGATAGGTCTCAGTCTCTAGCCTACTTGTTCTACTGTGTACTCCGGCCAGGACGTTTCACCCCAGCCCCAGAGGAATAGGACCAAAATATGAACCAGAACTTCAAACATTTTCATCTTATACATTGATTGTTTCCGATGTTGCTTTACAGACGTTACTGTAGCTAGGGACAGTGTTGAAAGTAGATGTCAGTGAAAGCCTGTGGCCCTGGCTTCTGGGACAGCTGCTCTTTCCTGATTTGAAGGACTCGCAGGGCTGGCTGGGCCCCTTTCCCTTCTGTCTGCCTCTCCAGAATGCCCAGACACACCTAGGGAACTGAAGGTACAACAGAAGGATGGAAGCCACACCCATTCACTGGTGGCAAAGAGAAAAACTACAGATGCATTTGGATCCCCGCTGATGTTGCAGAACCCCTGTGGAATAAAGATCCCTCTCTTTGGGGGAAGCGTTTCATCTCGTGTTCTGTTGTAAGCAGTGGATTTTAATTCTGCTTACACATGGTTTTCCAAATTTTCTTTAGCTTTTTAAGAATTTAACTTTTAATGATTGGCTCCTTCTCATCTTTCAGTCAGTAATTATTGGAGCACACCTCTCAGAAAGGGCTGCTATGGCTGCCCCTTCGTAGGTAGCTCTGTCTTCCATGAGTCATGTCTTCTCCTACCCTCCTGTTGTATTGTCACTGCCTTGTCAGCATAGCTGACATGATCTCATTTTATTGGCTTTTTGCTGCTGTGTGTGTTGCTCTGGAGGATCGAGTTCCCTTAGAATCAGGACCCTATGTACCTTGCTCACACCATCCTAGATGGCGAGCTGTATCCGACATAAAGCAGGTGCTCGATAAATATCTTTTAACTCAGTAAAATGCCAGTTATATAGATTAAAGGTAAAGTTTTGCAAGTTAGGGTTTTACTAGAGAGAGAAAAATGTATGGAATTCATGGTGCTATGCAAAGGCACCAATGTATATTCTGTGCTTGTATTTTTTTCTATATAAATTCAGTGTGCCAAGAATTCTAGATACCTTCATTTTCATAGTTTCAGTAAATAAGTTTGTATTAGAAAAAGACAAGTGTAAGGGCTGGGGTGGAGGTCTGTTACAGGCTTTGCACAAGACCCTAAATTCAGTCCCCACCACTG